>NEWO01000026.1:2669749-2758517 GCA_003013225.1 Phalaenopsis aphrodite
TTTACCTATTTGTCACCTTAACTATGTATGATAATGTGTATTTCACTTTTTAAATGTTAAAATTGTAGTATTTTTTATATGATGTTAAAGATTTGAGGGGTGCAAAGTTTAGGTTTTAGGCATGCAGGTAAATGCTCCTTTGAAAGATTTACATACATACCACTCAATTCCTATACAATTGCATATATAACACCCAAACTTTAATTTTACCTATGCACCTTAACTATGTATGAAAAAGGCATATTACGGTTTTTTCAATGTTAAAATGATGATATTTTTATATGATATGAAGGATTTGAGTGGTATTAATGTAAAAAATCGAAGTTTTAGGCATTTATGCGAGTGCCCCTTCTTTGGAACATTTACATACATACCTGTTGATTCCTTGTGCAACTACATATCTAACACCCAAAATTCAATTTTTACCTGTGTGCCTCCTAAATTATGCATGAAACGGCATATTCACTGTTTTTAAATGTTAAATAAGTGGTACTTCTCATATGATATGAAAAACTTGATTGGTATTAATGTATAAAATCAAAGTTTAGTTGTTAGGAATTTAAGTAAATGCTCCTCAGCCCCCTTCTTTGGTAGATTTACATACGTACCATTCAGATGCTATGTAATTATGTATCTAATACCCAAACTTCAATTTTTACCTATAAGCCACCTTAACTATGCCTGAAAAGGCAAAGTTTGGGGCATTTGCATGCATGCCACCCAATAACTATTTATTTACAGATCTAACATCAAATAACATAAAAAATATCAGAGTTTTAACTTTTAAAAACTGAAATACACCCTTTCATGCATAGGAAAGGAAGCATTCATGATGTAAAAAATTGAAGTTCTGGTGTTAGATATGTAAATACATGGGAATTGAGTGGTTTGTATGTAAATCTTCCAATGTTTAGGTATGTATGTAAATGCCTCTTTTTTTTTTAATTGAAACATCCTGACTTACAGAAGCATTTTCTCTCTTTTTTCTTCTGTTGCAATGAAGATCTTTGCTTACCAAGCAGAAGCCTTTCTGATGGTACTCAGACAGGAAGATGCAGAGGAAACCATGATCGATGCCCCCAAATTCGAAACCGATGTCGCCACCCAGTTCTTCGGCGGCCCCAGCAATGCATATCAGCTTTCAGTGCGAGCGCAGGTGGATATGGTTGCAGGGAGGTTTGAGAGCGCCGTCTCGCTCGCTCAAATGGCTGCGCTGATCGATCCCGGAAGCAGGGAGATCGCCGCCGTTGCTCGAAAGGCTCGGTCCCTGGCGTCAGCTCGATCCATGGGTAATGATCTCTTCAAGGCCTGCAAGTATGAAGACGCGTGTCTCGCATATAGCAATGGCCTCAACCATGACCCCCATAACACAATCCTGCTGTGCAACCGAGCCGCCTGCCGGTCGAAGCTCCGGCAGTGGGAAAAGGCCGTTGAAGACTGCGACGCCGCTCTTCGTTTGCGCCCTAAATACAGCAAGGCTCGCCTGAGGAGAGCTGACTGTAATGCCAAGGTGAGGATAAGATTTTCTTTTGTAGCTCCTTTTAGTGTTTTTAGGGTTGTTGATTGTGGAAGATGAAGGTGGTGACATGTTGAATGTTGGATTAGTTGGAGAGATGGGAGACTTGCGTGGAAGATTATGAGATGTTGGCGGCTGAAATGGCTGGAGATGAGACGGTGAGGAAAGCCTTGCAGGAAGCTAGAGGGCATCTCAGGCGGCGAAAGAGTGGAGGTGTTACAGAGGTGGAAGAAGATGGCCCTGCGGTTGTTCATATCGGTAGTGAAGAGCAGTATCATGGTGCTATCGCATCACACGGTATGCACGTTTCATTCGCATTGGAGGTTTTCTTCTCTTTTCTTTTTCCTTTTTTTTATAAATTTACATACATATCACACAAACTTTATGTATTTGCATGTTTGAATTCAATTTTTATATATATATGCCACCTATGTAAATAATAAGAATTAAGTGATATGTATGAAAGCCCACGAAAAACTTGATATATGCAGGTCTACATTGGAGTCTAAAGCCCTTCATTTGAGTAGAACTAAAACTGAACACATGGAATGTAATTTTAGTAGTAGCGGCTCTAGTGAGAGATGTGTAATTTTAGGTGATCAAATTATTAAAAGGTTTGAATGATTTAGATATCTCGGGTCTGTTGTTCAAAGCGATTGTGATATAGATGGGGGTGTTAATAGTAGAATTCAAGTTGGTTGATTGAAGTGGAGGAACGCCTCGGGCTTTTTGTGTGATAGAAAAGTACCGTTTTGATTGAAAGGAAAATTTTATAAGATGGTGGTGAGACCTTCAATGCTCTATGGCGTTGAATGTTGGCCTTTAAAATAGAAGCAAAAAACTAAGTTATGTGTTGCCGAGATGAGAATGATTAGGTGGATGTGTGGCTTTACACTTATGCGAAATGCATATATTCGTGATAGGGTTGGTGTAGCTCTACTGACAGATAAAATTAGAGAGAGTCGTCTTAGATGGTTTGGTCACATTAAACGTCAACCATCTGATGATCCGATTAGAAGAGTAGATGTTTTAGATTCGACTTATGTTAAGAAAAGCGGAGGTAGACCTAGGAAGACTTGGGCTTATTTTATAAAAGAATGATCTTAATTTATTAGAACTGAATGAAAATATGACACAAAATAGGACGCAATGGAGAAAATTGATTCATGCTGCCCACCCCACGTAGTGGAATTAAGGCTTTGTGGTTGTTGATGTTGTATGTAAATCTTCCATTTTTATTGTTATAAGTTAACTTTTATAAAGAAAATTATTTATAATACCAACAACAATTTAAAAAGTAAAAGTTGATTTCTGTAAAAAAGTTGTATTTCTCGCAAATAAACCCTAAATAGGCCTAATGATAATGCATATAATTCACATGATAACAATTCTCTTGTTAGAATTAACAGATGTTATTAACTGTTAGGTCTCAAGAAAGCGAAACCACAAGTTATATATTATTCATAGGATAGATCTGCAATACTACTGAGGTAAATTCAGTTTTTTGTGCAAATGCATAATTCATGGTATTTATATTTACCAGGGCTGTTGTTGGCGCTATTCTATGAACAATCAGATGAAAATTCTAAAGGAATATTGCATCATCTAGAGCAGCTCTGCAAGCGACACACATCTGTTGCTTTTCTCAAGGTACCCTCTCTTTTTACATACAGACCACACAATTCTTATTTATTTACATGTCTCACACCTAAACACTCATATTTACATGCATACCCCTCAAATTTTAAACATCACACTAAAAACATCACCATCACTATCTTTTTGAGAGTGAAATACATCTTTTCATGCATAGATTTATGCCACCAAGTGTTATGAGCTTAAATATCAAACTTTGTGTGTTAGATATGTGAATACATAATAATTGTGTGGTATGTATGTAAATTTCCCTACAATAAATCATTACAGTTTGAATTTTTGGTAAGGAAGTTGTGGGCTACGTACTAGCTTTAAATTAAATTTATGGGTTCAAAGAAAACAAAAGAGATGAAGGAATATAAAGATATGTAGCTTTAAATTAAAGGGGGCATTTACATACATTACACACAATTCTTATGTATTTACAAATATCAAACATAAACTTTCTTATTTACACACAGCACTCAATTCCTTAATATCACATCAAAAATTAAAAGTGAAATACACCTTTTCATGCATAAATCTAAAGCACCAAAGTCCTATGCATGTAAATACGAAGCCTTAGTTGTGAGATATGTAATTATATAAGAATAGTGTGCTACATATGCTAAATTCCCTAAATTAAATATTACTGTTTTTGGTATATTTCTTAAGTTATTATTATTATTATTATTATTTCTATTTTCTCTCCAATATGCATATAGGTGAACATAGAGGAACAAGCTAGCATTGTAAAATCACAGAATGTGAGTTCAGTGCCAATCTTCAAATTATACAGGAATGGCTCCAACATAGAAGATATTGCATGTTCTGACACACAACAGCTAGAGAAGACTCTCCAGAGTTTTCAGCAGATGAAAGGAGAGCCCCTTAAAAGGCATTAAAAGCTTGAAATATTCATACAATCAAAGCAAAAGATTGTACATTCATGAGTCAGGAGGCTGAAGAAATAGTAAAATTGAAGGACACATGTGCAAACTTGTTGTTTTCTTTTGAATATATGTTCTTCAAATTTGTTGTTTTATTTTGATTTCTAGACACAAAATTATATTAGAAGCTTAGTACTTAATAATATATTGTTGAGGATGACTGTTATAGTTTTGGATATGTAAAAATTGTTGATTTTTGTTTCTAAATTTCAATTTGTACATGCATCACATTTTGATTTTGTCTCCCTTATAATTAGGGTTTTTTGCTATTATTATTAAAATGCTAAAAAGACCAAATGTGCGTTGAAAGAATATAGCATAATGTGTTTAATTATAGAGGCATGTTACATACATAACACACAATTCTTGCATATTTACATATCAAACACTTAAACATTCATATTTACATGCATGCCACTCAAATCTTGTTTCCCCTTATTTGTTATATTGTTGTATGTTGCAACTATTAGCGGTAATTTTTTTATTGAAAATGCTAAAAAAGACCAAATCTAAATTTTTAAGACCGAGAACTCTTCGGATGAACTCTCATTTTTGCATATCAATATTTATCCCACCAGTTGTAAGAAATGGTCTCTCATGATCCTTGCTAGGGTGTGAGTTGGGTTTTTCTAAGTCTATGACTAGGTATCACTAGATTGTTCAAGCTCAAGATCCAACTTTATAGGACTACTTTCTTTTTTAGGGGTGAATTCCAAATTTTCCGCATTGCTAAGTTTCATAATTTGCACTTGCTCCTTACCTCCTTCTACATGATTCACTTCTATGTGACTAGATAGCATCCCTTAGGGACCTTTGTTTAAATGGTTAGTTAACTACCCAATTTGATTCTCTAGGCCTTTCATGGTTGCAGCTTGATTTTATAACTAGCTCCCCATGTTGACTACCAAATCTTCCAAAGATAATTCATCCTTCCTAATTTAGGGATTATAAGTGAGTTCAAATGGGTAAGTTCTAATATTGTCACTACCCTAGTTATTTCAATTTTATTGCAAGGAGTACATAAAACTCAAACCCAAGCCAATCAGTCCTTGCAATACATTGTGATCCCCATTGTTCAATACAAGCTTTTGTATATCTCCCTCATACAAGTGCACTTAATATTTCATCACAACCTCTCCAAAATCATAAGAAACAAACCCATAAATCTTTCCCAAAGAAAATCATTGGAGAAATCCTTAGAATTGGCAAAGACTCAACTAAAACTTGAAAAGAAACAGTCTCCACAATGCTAAGGGTCGTGCCCAAGCTCTCCTTATATAGTTCTTGCAAAAATTTCATGAAAAATCATGGCAAAATAAGAATGTGGCTGACGATAGGGGTGTAAACAAGCCACCCTCAGCTTAAGCTTGATTGATTTTATCCTTGAGCTTGATCAATTTTATCGAGCTCGAGCTCGAGCTTAAATCTACAAGTTTGAGTCGGCTCGCAAGACGGCTTGTTTAATATAAAAGAGAGAAAATGATATTAATTTAAGCTAGTTTTATAATAATATGACAAATGGAATGAACAACTAGAACATAAATAATAAGAAATCACCTAATATACAATATAAAATATCATTTTTTTAATATTTTTAATATCTTGAGGATAAAGTCTTAAAATTTAATGTGTTTTGAGTATATTCTACATTAGTATTTTTTAAACAAGCCAGCTCACGAGGAAACGAGTCGAGTCGTGGTTGGCTTGAGCATGGTTTGTTAGCTCATCGAGCTCGTTTCACAAGCCACTTACCAGGTCAAGCTCGAATCCGCTCGACTCACACCCCTAGCTGATGATGGTATAACCATGCTCATAGTCGATGAAGTTAGGTCGCACCCGGGATATCTACACCAAGTTCTGGCGTACTAACATCTGCTCAATAGTGAACCCAGCATAATTAAGCCAACATACGATGTAGCTATCCCAGCCCTCAAACTTTGGTGACTTCATGTTTTGACATTGTGATGCAAGCTCAACACCAACAACCTATAAAAAAATCATAAAAAACCTTCCACAAGCATATAATTATGATAAATATGGAAGAAAATATGGCATCACTCTCCTTTGTAGAAATTTCTCTTCTAATGGGGCCTTTCCAAATGTTCAACACTCAAGTGGATTTACGATGAGCTATATTCCTCCACCTATATGTGATGGTTGGCAAGTTCTAGCAACTCAACCATAATCTTCAGTCGATGTAAGTGCAATGCATACCGACATGGTTATTCCTTCTATCTCTATGCCAGGGCGGCATGTACAACTATAGGGTGTAGGTCTCACACTACTAGCATAACCATGCCCGTGGTCGACAAAATTAGGCCGCATCCGTCATATCTACACCAAATTCTAGCGTACTAACGTCTGTTCAATAGTGAACCCTACATAATTAAGCCAACATACGATGTAGCTATCCCAATCCTCAAAACTTGGTGACTTCGTGTTTTGACAATGTGATGCAAGCTCAACACCGTTAACTCGTAAAAAATCACCAAAAACCTTTCAAAAGCATATAATTATGAAAATATTGAAGAAAATATGGCATCTCTCCTTTGTAGAAATTTCTCTTCTCATGGGGCCTTTCCAAATATTCAGCATAGTGGATTGACAATGAGTTATATTCCTCCACCAATATGAGATGGGTGGCAAGTTCTAGCAACTCAACCATTATCTTCGGTCAATGTAAGTGCAATGCATTGTGAAATGGTCAATCCTTCTATCCCTATGTGAGGGCAGCATGTACAATGCAGGTCTCGCACTACTAACATTTCTTTCTGGAAATGGGTCACGAATGCATGCAGTGACTCCCCCTGCACCTAGTAGAGCTGGAGCAATCTTTCAAACTTATGAGAGGTTTTTACACAATGGTGTACTATGCTATGAACTTTTGTGAAAAATATATTAACTTCTAAAGAAAAGTTGTTGAACCATTAGGGGGAAAATTCTTTAAGTGTCATGAAAAAAAATTTGACATTTTAAAGTATTTTTTTTTTCTTGACAAGCATACTATGAATTCAAAGGTGGCAACGTAATCAGAAAGTTTTGATCATCCTCAATAAGATTCCAAGGAAAAGATTTTAAATCATATAGGAGCTTCAACTTTTGAAATCTCCCCGGGTCCAATTGATTGGGTCATGGCACATCGATGTGCCTTCGTTTGTTGTGAACTAAAAAGGATGATCCTTCACCGGTGAGCCAGTGTGAGTCATCTTCTTCACGGTGGATTGGTCTCCTTTGCCATGCTCCTTCCTCAGGCACGGGGGTACTATAGATTGAAGTGGTTGCATTGTTGCTTGAGCAATCATACTTTTAATTATTTTCATCATTTATTCTTTGAGTTTGTTGAGTTATTTGGTCACGAAATCTCTAGTGCAATCCCTATTTCTAATGAATTCTTGGTGGTTAGGTTTCTTCTTGAGTCAATTCTCATTTTGTTTGTGGCATGATTCACGGTCACTGTATTTTTTTAAGGTGTTGAACCCAAATTTGTCATTGAATCATACCCAAAAAAAAAAGAGCATCCAAAATGACAAGGAATGGGTTAAGTGGGAGAGAGAGAGAATGATAAAATAGTTGATGAGCTGGATGAAGATAAATCAGATATAATCTTGCTCAAGCTTTTTGGAAAGAATCTTTGAAAATTTTCTTTATATTTATAGGTATTGGCTTCCACAACATATCACATCTAACCAATATTCCCTTGCACATACAATCGTCTAATTTTGCTCATATCTCATACCATATAATCGAGAACATGTATGTATCTTCCTCTTATCGACCATTCGAGTGAGGTGATTGGTCTTTCACGACCAATTTGTAATAGTTGACCTCTGGTGACTGCTTGGTCATGATCAACCTCTAAAGGCCATCTAATTATGGTCAGCCTTTGATGATCATCTTATTGCGATCAGATCAGTCATCAACATTCATTTGATCATGATCAACCTCTACATGTACGCTCTATCAACTCAT
Source organism: Phalaenopsis aphrodite (assembly GCA_003013225.1). Taxonomy (NCBI): domain Eukaryota; kingdom Viridiplantae; phylum Streptophyta; class Magnoliopsida; order Asparagales; family Orchidaceae; genus Phalaenopsis; species Phalaenopsis aphrodite. The sequence continues at coordinate 2,677,820 of NEWO01000026.1, forward strand.
CTCAAATCCCTCGACGCGTCGGTGTGTAATTGTTTCAACGTATTTTCACCAATTTTGTTTTTATTATCTGAGTTGTTTATTGTACTTCTGAACATATCTTTATTTGTATGATGGCTTTTTCTATTCAAACACTACTAATACTTTTATAAAATTTAAAGATGAACATTCATTTAGTACATTTTTATACATGAAGTAGCATGCTATTAACATAACTAAATAAATGAGATGAAATATCCATCTCATTTTTTAGCTGCACCTTGTAATGGAAAAAAAATTCTTATATATACTTGATTAAAAAAAATTATAGTCGTTGATTTCTTTGAGATGAGTGCAAAGTTTCACTAATCATATAAAAGTACCAAAAAAATTTAATTGCATAATACTCAAATCTATAAATCTTTAATATTATATGAAAACATCACTATTAATGCATAAATTTATGCTACCAAAATATGATAAGCATAAACATCAAACTCCCAGTGTTAGAAATGTAAATAAATAGGATTTGTGTGGTATGGATGTAAATTTCTCCAAATTCAATTCCGGCCTCAAATCCTCTGCAACTAGAATGATAAACATGGCATAAAGTTTTCAAACTCCAGCAATCGAATCCAATTTGGTGAGCTTAAGAAATGTAGAATCAACTCAGAATGGATGGCCAGAACTGGAAAACTTTAGGGGCATTTACATTAATAACCACAATTTTTATGTATTTACATATATAACACCTAATCCTTCATATTTACATGCAGGTACTCAAATCTTTAATATCTCATCAAAAAAAAAAACTTCAACTTATTTTTTAGAAGTGAAATACATATTTTTATGCATAGATTTATGATACCGAAGTGCTATTAATGTAAATATTAAAGTTTGAGTGTTAGATTGGTAAATACATAAGAATTGTGGTATGTAAATTTCCCAAAACTTTATCGTCCAATTGCCACATAAATAAAGCAGTCTGCAGGAAAGCTAAGCTTGAATAATATCTTAATGCCAGGACATAAAAGATGCATTATGGCTTGAGTCATAAATACAAAGAGCTTAATTCTAGCACATTTATTTATATTTACTTGTTACACCCCAGGAAATGGCAGATTTGTATATTTTAGTAGTTCATAAAAAATCCATACAATAATAAGCAAAATTAAGGACCAAATTTCATATTACCAGTAGTAGCACACCAAGGTTTTTTTAAGTTGGGATTTTAACATGATCTTCATCAAATGCATCTGGGAAAGTGGACTTGACCCACAAATCCTCCTGACATTGCCCTTCTCACATTGGTCTCGAACAATCTTGGGTTGTCGCGGAGAACGGCGGCGGCATCATGATTCAAGGGATCCTCATAATTTGGTTGCTGTGGAAGAAAATGTAGGGTATGTTAGGGGTGCACCGAGTCAAGCTGGCTCATGAGTCGGCTTGAGCTCGAGTTGAAAAATGGCTTGGTAGACGAGTTTGACAAAATAACAAGTCAAACTTGAGCCAAAACCAACTTTACTTATCCTCTTATAAGCTGACTCGTTTAAAAAATGATAATGAAAAAGAGTTAAAAGTTATTAAAGTAAAGTGTCAAAGTAGTCTACTAACTCTTTTAAATGGAGACCAAAATAGTCGTGAGTAGAGACTATTTCATTAAAAGAGTCGAGAGACAAAATTAAAAACTACAGGCCTCTTTAAAAAATCATGGGACAATTTTTAACACATTTCTCGATGTTATTATAACAACTTAAATATTATATTTTTCTTCCTTATCTCAGCTATTTTGTTATTATTTCTCTATGAAATTATAATCACTATAATCATTTTAGAAATGTTGTATGCCCATAAATTCATGGTACTATACAGATAATTTAATGTTTTATTGTTGCACAAAGGTCTAACACACACAGATAAAAGACAAGTACCAGAATAAGAAACCAAAATTTTTTATATAGAAAAACACTGAAAAGGAAAAAAAATGACAAAGTTTGGCCTAATCAAAGTAATGCATTCTATGTTTGTAAGTACATGGATAAGTCATTCTCTCATAACAGGGAGAACGAGGTTACAATCTTAAACTGAAAACTCCACTTATTTTTATATGGCTCAAAAAATACCAAGTGTCAGGAAATTCAAAAACAACATTAATCTGGCTACAATGGTTGCAGCGGTCGGTGACTGGCAGATACGGATACCAGTGGTTACTCATAGGGCTTTCTCTCCAGAATAGGCCATTTAATTTCACTTCCCCCGGAAAAGAGGGGGTCTATTTATAACTTTTTGTGGAGGGGCATTTTTGACTTTTCATGCATAATTTCTCTAACCACCTGATCAGATGGTTGATATTGATCCTCCTTTATTATATGTGATTAGTTAAGAATTTGAATATCTTAATGACTTCAAAATTGAGTGATCTTTGGCTCGTTGAATTCTTCTCGCTGAGACGCTAGATTCGACAATAAATATGTCAAATTTAGAGTTCATTTAATCATTTAATTGGCAATCTAAAACATGCAATTGTGCTTCAACGAATTGATCTGGCATGATTGAACTGCTATTGAACAGATCTTAGAGTCGTCAGGTTCGTCTTGCTGAGATACTCAGTTTGATTATAAATATCATGAAACCGGAGTCGAATGATCTTGAATTTAAATTGGAAGATCTCCGATAAAAAATGTATCAAGATTCATGCTTGATCATATATTTTCTTTGGTGATGTAACAAGTATAATAACTGCTTGGATTAGAATCGTCTTTTTTATTTCATAATAAGTCAACTTAAACACTAAGAATTGAGCTCAAACTAAATTAGTTGGTCAAGCTCAAGACAATTGTGGCTCAAGGTTGACTAAACTCAACATGTTTATACCACCATTCTTGATAGGCTTTAGACGTCACCATCAAACTCTTCAAGGGAATAAAGAACTAAGGATGATATATAACATCATCCATCATTAGCTATAATCCAACTACCTGGAGGTTTACTTTAGGAATCTTTATTTTATATTCATTTGAGCAAAGATACTCATCACAAACTCCAAAAGCCAATTTAAGAGAAATGAAAAGGAAAGAGTTGAATCTAAATACAATGGCTGTCGAATCATAACTAACGGCCTGAACTTCATTTCTATTCTTAGGTACAATTACAATGCAAACATATAATTTTGAGGCTGTTTGGAATCTTTTTTTTTTTTTTTATTTTTTTTTTACTCTGATTACTTTTGATTTAAATTAAAACATGTTTATTTGACAAAATTTGTTTTTAAAAGCACTCAGAAAAAGTTAATTTGTTTTTTAAAATAAATAAATAAAAACATAATTATACAAACCAAATATATTTTCAAAAAACATAACATTTAAAAAAAACAGCAAATAAAAGTGATTTCAAACGGCCCTTTTGTTTCTAAAACTGTTCATTATTAATAGATGTCTTGGTTATTTTTCAGACGGCAGCAGACTCAGTACAGAAATCAAATATTTGGAAACTGGTCATCATTCTCAGTACTGATCGCCATTATTAGCTTTTGTCACAGTTCAATTAAATGGACTTCATTTCGTTTGGAAAGAAACATGCTGAAAATAAATTATAGTTGTTTCTGAAAGGAAAGCACTAAAATATCAAGGGAAATTTACATACATACCACACAATACTTAAAAATTTGCATATCTGACACCTAAAATTTGATATTTACATTAATGACATGTTATTGTTGCTAGCACGAAAGAGTGCATTTGACTTCGGAAATTAGTAAAGTGGTGTCTTTGATGCAATGAAAAAGATGGCGAGTTATGAATATAAATATTGAAGTTCAGGTGTTAGATAAGTGAATGCATAAAAATTGGGGGGTATGTATCTAAATGCGCCAAAAATCAATGGAGATCAGAGTTTCTCTGGAAGAGGAGTACCGTGAAAAGATGATTCAGTCCATATATAATGGTGTTTATGTTGAGAACAGGCTTCCAGTCCTCACGCAGAATATTAAGGCAGACATTTCCCTCCAAGTCAATATTAGGATGATACACCTACATTATATACCAAAAAACAGAGTACAGAAACAAAAAATTGAGTCATTTACATATATACCACTCAATTTATATGAATTTATATGTCTAACACCTAAATTTTGATTTTTACATCTATGCCACCAAAATCTTTCGTAACACAAAAAATACCACCATTTTAACTTTTAACAAAGAGAAATACAACTTTTCACTTTTCATGCATGGATAAGGTGGCATGTATATAAAAATTGAAGTTTTGCTGTAAGATATGTAAATATAGGAATTGAGTGTTATGTATGTAAATCTTCCTAAATATATATATAACAGAAGAAAAAAATCGTAGAGAAGAAAATAAACTCTAACAAAGAACAAATTTCATACCTTTGTCTTGCACTTGACTTTTGGTGGTTCGTGAGGGTATGAGGAGGGAACTTGGTAAGTGAAAGTAAATATTCCTCCTCTAAGAAGAACAAAGTGTTTAAGTTTTGCATAACAAAAATAAAAAAGGAATCATAAAGACAAGAACTATTCATTAATAAATTTAAATGTAAAAAAGAAGGAAAAAATAAAAGAAAATTTCACACATAACATCCAACTCTGGACTACTTAAAAAAGAAGATTTGCCTACATAACACTCAATTCTTATGTAATTACATATCTAACACTAAACTTCAATTTTTATATATATGCCACTTTAGCTATGCGTTGAAAAGGTGTATTTTACCTTTTCAAAGTTAAAATACTGGTTTTTTTTATGTGATATAAAAGATTTGAGTGGTATAAATGTAAAAAGCAAGTTTAGGTATTATATATGTAAATACATAAAAATTGAGCGGTATGTATGTAAATGCCCCTTTAAAAATTAACATCTTCTCTATCCATCATCATATCCTCACCCACATATCAAAATTAAAACAAAATCTCAGCCACTAATTTTCAACTTTGCTCAATTCTCAACGGTCAATTTTATGGCACGCCTAAATACATAAGCAGTCTAAGAAAATGACTCAAGAGTGCTAAGTTTGTAAATAAAAAAATAATAATAATTCAAGGTTATACTTGTAAATATCCAAAAAAAGAAGCCTTAAAAAAATTTTAAATAGAATGTGATTTTTTTTCCTAATTAAGTTACACAAATACAATTTACAGATAATATCCTTCATCTGGCTGAATGGTAGTCTCAAAGTTCATCAGATCATCCTTTCCATTAGGAAATGAAATGGTAGTGGTTTTAGGCAGATTCAATTCTGTGATGTCTGCAAAATAGAATAAATAGAAGGAATCATATAAAGTTTGAGTCTGGCAAATAGAAATTTTAAGCACAAAACAAACTAAAATAAACTGTAAATAAAGATCAGCTTAATATCCTATAGAAGTCTTAAGAAGCTCAACCTGTTCGTGAAGCAGATTTCAAGCTAGAAACTAAGGCTTCTATGGAAAAGGTTTTTATTGTTTCGTGGTAGTAAAAATAGCCAGCAAAAAGCAGTGAATGTTTGTAGAAAAACAGTTCTTAAGGAAAGAAAATTAGAAAAATGAATGAGAAAATAGCTTTTAGAAAATTCTCACAACAAAAATAGAAAAAACTCGAGGCTTGTTTGGGATCAATTTTGTTTTAATCTTAAAAATTTGTTTGTTTAGTATAATTTTTTCGGCTTTTATGTTTTATTTCCAAAAATAAATTTTCATGTTTTTAAAAACACTCGAAACAACCTTTAGGTGTTTTGAGCGGTTTTAAAAACAATCATAATCTTATTCGAATATGTCAAACATGTGTTGTTTCAAATAAAAACATAAATAAAACAAAATTTAAAAAAAAAATTAAAGAATAAAAAGCAAAAAGTGATTCTAAACAGCCCCTAAGCACATGGGCTAAACATGGTTGGTTACATCCAACCACAGTCGCCTACATAACCATCAACCATAAAATTTCAAGAAATAGAAAAAATTATCATCAATCAACATGGCGATGGTGAAGGCAGCTTATTTTGTGCTGAGGATGTTAAAAAAAGTAAAACTATTCCTAAATGATTTTACAAGTTTTACCATAGTGATTCAACATGGCTTGTCATGTACTGTAGATAATGTAGGTAAGGTTTTTTCCTTAGAAAAAATAGGTTCTACTTTTGGGTTCTTAATGCCTAAATAAAAAATAATAATAAAATAAAAGATGAAGGATGATTCCGTCCAGCAAAAACAATGAGGCGTGTCAAATAAGCACAGTTTATCAACCTTTTAACCTTCTTCCAGTAACAAGTGATAAGACACCTAAGTTACAGGCAAACTGAAGGATAGTTCAAAGGGGGAAAAAAAGGAATATTTACATACATACCAGCAATTCTTCTGTATTTACATATCTAACACCCAAAGCTTGATACCTACACTTATAACACATTAGTGTCATAAACCTATGCTTCAAAAGATGTATTTCACTTTTAAAAAGATAGTGATAGTGTTATTTTTTATGTGATGTTAAAGATTTGAGTGGCATGCATGTAAATATGAATATTTAGGTGTTGGATATGTAAATAATATATAATGTATTGAAATGCCCCCCTCCCCCACACACACACAAAAAAAAAATAAAAAACCTTTGTGAAGACGCAGTTCAGCCGCACTTTGCTTCTTTACAAGAATCCTTCCATTAGCACTTCCTGCAACTTCCCTTTTCTGGTCTTTAATTTTAAAAAGATTTATCATTTTCCTACAAAATACAAAAACAGGGGAGCAATAAGTAGAAAAAAAAAACAATAGAAAAAACTCTCAAGTGCCTTCCCTTTGTTTTGTACAAGAGGTGAGATATATACACATCTCCCATAAATAGCAGGCGCCAATCTTTTAGGAAAGCGCATAGATTATAATTCGAGGGTGATAGAGAGATAGATTTAATGATACAAAGTCTTGATCAGTGTGCCTTAAATTCTTTGCTATAGTTGGAGCAAAAACTTAACACTCCCTCTCAAACTAGATGGTAGAATCTATCATTTCATGTTTGCTTATGATATTTTTAAATGCTAGGTAGCAGAATCATTTGGTGAATATGCTAGCTAATTGATTTCCTTCAATATTGTCTCATATCTACATCAATTATTTCATCAAATTTCAATTTTCATCCTGGTTTAGTTAAAGTTTCACACGACTTACATTCTATCATCTTGGTTTCTTTCAATAGGTCATAACATATTTATGTTATAAGAGAAACATAAAAGTCATTTCCGGTAACGTGATGTTCTGCAACCATGTCATGATCATTGAATCAATTTCTTCATAAGGTAACAACTTTGAGTGTTCGGGCTACGGAGATAGATAGTGATAGTGGTATTTTTTATATGATGTTAAAGATTTGAGTGGCATGCATGTAAAGGTTGGATGTGGAAACTCTAATTTTAGAGAATGAGAACAAAGGCCGGAAGGAACACCCCAAGCTATCTTTGATACCATATAGGAAATAAAATAATTAAAAAAATTCTCAAAAGTCTTCCCTTTACTTTGTACAAGGGAGGAGACATATATACATCTCCAATAGGCATTACAAATACGAATAAAACCAAAAGAGGGAAAATTAGATAGGGTGGGTCCGACGATCTTAGGAAAGCACGGGAATTACAATCCAAAGATAATAGAGAGACATATCCAATGGTACAAAGTCCTTATCCGTGTGCCTAAAATTCTATGCTATGATTGGAGTAGAAATTTACACAATCCTTGCACCGCTTTGATCTCTAGGCTTAAAAAGCTAAGCCTCTAACTTATCCAATACTAATGACAAACTTCTATTAACAATACTTATGTAAAGAATATTGGACCAACTAGTAACAATAATAAAACTCAAGTAGATATGGGATAAATAATGAGGAGCATTTACACAAGGTTGTCAAAATTATACTTCTTTAGATGGTTGGCATTAGGATATTGTGTGTATATTCTAGGAAAGGCTGTGTTTTTTATTTATTAACATGAGGATAAATGGAAATTTTGGTGAGTGATTGAAAATGGAGGAGAGAGTGGTGACTAAGGGCTTGCATGTGTAAGGGAGAGTTTCAAATGATCAAAGACAAAATTATCATGCTAGTTAGAGAAAAAGACTATAAAAAAGCAACTGAAAAGAATTACCTTAAAAAAGCAATGAGAGAAAATACAACAAATTAAATATCATGCAAAAGTAATATCCGCAAAGAAACCAGCAGACCTGCAGTCAGGCACCAACTAAGTCGTCATTCATTAAGAGAGTTATTGTGTCTAACTTGAAATACAGTAAACCCAGGAAAATGAAAAAAAAAATCAAATTTGCTCCTGGCGAGAAAACACAAACTATAATATTTTATTTGCTAATCAAAGATTTCTAATAAAATCTTGAGACTAAATAAATCTTGAATCATCAACAACCTCCATATTACAAAAATCATGGGTAGCATTAGGAAACAAAGTAAAAACGTCATAAAATGGATGGAGAGAAAAGGAAAGTAAGGGAGGCTAAATGGGCTAAAAGATAGCTTTCTCAAACATTTCTGTTGAAATATCAGCAGGTTTGATAACCAAATCAAAAGACTATATATTTCGAAGAAAGAGGGATGCTGACATCCAACTAACAACAACTAAAGAGAACAAGGACTCGATGGAGGAGGCTAGAGTTAGTTCAAGAGAATATTTCAAACGGGTGAGTTTTTGTGTGTGGGGTGGGGTGGGGCGGGGCGGGGGCGGGGGCGGGGCGCAAAACTAATGCATCAACCCAAAAGTTTGAAGATTCAGGTAGATCATTAGAATTAACAACATAAAAATCTTCAATGACCACCAAGATCAATAAAAATATCTTGAATAATCAAACCATGAAAAGTAATTGTCATAATTCTCAATAAGCTTTGAAGCACTCAGCATATTCATAAGAAAAGATTTTGCAAAACTGTTAATATGTAGGCAAACCCTCAAACACAATTTTTTGCCAATAACCACATGTTGAAGTGTTAGTCCATATCTCCCTAGCCAAAAGAAAAAAAACAAATATTTCAACAAGAACATAAGCAATAGATGATTTGGATAGTCTAATAGTAAAAGCATCTACTAGTGTCAGTTTCCTGAAAATTTATCCTAATGAGTATAGTGTGATTTATGAAGGTAATGCAAAGATGACGAAAAACAACCAAATTTACATTCTATGTACAATCAATAATAATCCTAATACAATACTAGAACCTTTTACATAAACCAAAGATTCAAACTTAAATATTAAAATACTCATAGCTAATAAAAGAAGGACAAGCATGCCCTTAATGTTTTATAAAGACATGTAGTCAAAATATCGTGCTACCTAGACTTATTTATAAAGGAGAGTCATAATCACCACAAAGATTTAACATGCTTCATTGAGAGAAACAATGTAAATTCACTTGGGTGGGAGTGTAGCACAATTAGGAAGTTTAATGGTAGTCCTAATCCAGGCAAGATTGTAAAATCAAATTAGATAGTTTGACTCCAATAGTAAAATTCTCTCTATGCTCTCCTTTTAGAGACACGATCTTATATTCTAAAAAGTGTAAGTCGTATTCATTTCTTTCTATCTAATAAAATCTAGGAATTATGTATTTCTTCTTTGGCTCTAAGTCTATGAGGTTTTTTAGATGATTTAGTTCATGATTGCTGATAAATAACATTAAGTTAGGTTGGGTCAACTGTCTTCTTACACTAGCTCACCAAAACTCTGGAGTCATTCCCAAATACTATTTTGATCAGTACTACTTTGACACCCCTACTATTGTAATGATTTTGCATCATAACCCTCTAAACTTTAAAAACATCATTTTAGAACCAATCGCAATTACATTTTCAAAAATATCTTTAACGCTCGAAAGTAAAAACCATTTTGCCATAGAATCTTTTTACCGCATAGCAACTGAAAGGCATCTTTTCACAGTAACCCCCAATACTAAGTTACCAACTATATAAATTTTATATCAATGACATCTAATTCTTTTCTACAATATATCCAATTTTTTTTAAGCCTACAGAACCAAATATTACCTTATATCCATCATTATCATTACTCTCGGGTCATTATTACTTTTGCATCCAAGCAGTGTCTAGGGCTGTCAAAATGGCTCGTTGTTCGCAAACAGCTCGTGTTCGGCTCGTTCGCTAAGTTAACGAACCGAACACGAACAAAGATTTTTTCATTCGTGTTTGACTCGTTCTAGCTCGAAATACTACTCATCAATTATATATATATATCTTGCCCAAACCTTAACGTTTTATAGCTACGTGATTAGAGTTTTCAAAGCGACTCTTTATTTGTGAACAGCTCGTGTTTGGCTGGCTAAGCAAACGAGCCGAACATGAAAACACTTTTTGTGTTTGAAATATAAACGAACCGAATACAAGCTGAGCCTGGGCTTGCTAGTGTTCGGCTCGTTTACCCCATAGCAGTGTCCACTTATCTTCTAAAGTAACCATCCAATTCTTCTAAAACTGTCGAATTCAGTACAAGAACAAAGAAATGCCTGAAAGCAATGAACTCTGCAGTAGCAATATGTAATTCTCTTCATTTCAGAATTTCAAACAACGAACACTAAAGATCACTCTTGCTCTTTCTCTCTATGTTTAAAAGATGAATTGCCCGCATCAAAACCAAATTATTGAATATAAACTTGCTAAGAATTGATTGCACTACCTCTGTTATAGAGTAAACAATAATCAATGAGCTTCTCTGAGAAGAAATAGAACCGACGATTATATCATTCATCGTTCGTGGTGGTCATAAAGCTGAAAGGAGGAAAAAGCAAAAAATGGGGAAAAAAGAAAATAAAATAGGATTTGACGTTGGATTTACAAAATCAAGCCATACATAAACGATGCACAAGTTCTATGGATTTATGAAATTCCGAATTTAAGATCCGAAATTTGCCTCTAATTCATCTTAAATCTGGAGTGGATTTAATAAATCCAACGAAGGGGTGGATTTAATAAATCCATATGTACTAAATCCTGCTAATAATAAATCCTGCCTACAGCCAAACATCCCCTAAGGCTGCTAAGTGGGCTAAAAGATAGCTTTCTCAAATATTTATGTTGAAATATCAGCAGGTTTGATAACCATATCAAAATGTCGTAGAAAGAGAGATACTGACATCCACTAACAACAACTAAAGAGAACTCAAACTCAAGGAGGAGGCTAGAGTAGGTTCCAGAAAATATTCCATATGGGTGGGGGTGGGGGTGGGGGTGGGGTTGGGGTGGGGTCAACAAGATTAAGGCATCAACTTCCAAAAAGTTTGAAGATTCAGGTTGGTCATTAGATTTAACAACATAAAAATCTTCCATAATCAAGTTAAATAGAAAAATCTTGAATAATCAAACCCATGTAAGGTGATTCTTATAATTCTCGATAAGCTTTGAAGTAGAGCATATTCATAAGAAAAGATTTTGGAAAACTGTTAATATTTGGGCAAATCCTCAAATGCAATTTTTTGCCAATAACCACATGTTGAATTGTAAATCCATCTCTCCTAGACAAAAGAACAAAAAACAAATATTCCCACAAGAACATGAGCAATATATGATTCGGATAATCTGGTAGTAGAAGTATCTACTAGTGCCGGTTTACTATTAATGAAGTTAATGCAAAGATGATGAAAAAAACCCAAATTGGGTTTCACATTCTATATAAAAATCAATAATAATCCTAATACAAGGCTAGAACCTTTTACACAAACTAAAAATTCCAACTTAAATATTAAAATACTCATAACTAATAAAAGAAGGACAAGCATGCCCTTAATGTTTATAAAGTCATGTAATCAAAATATCGTGCTACCTAGACTTATTTATAAAGGAGAGTCATTATCAACACAAAGAGTTAAAATGCTTCATCGAAAGTAAAAATGTAAATTCTTGGGTGAGAGTCTAACACGCTTAGGAAGTTTAATGATAGTCCTGGTCAAGTAAAGATTGTAAAATTAGCTTAGATAATTTATCTCCAATAGTCAAATTGCCTTAATGCTCTCCTTTAAAAGATATTATCTCATATTCTAAAAAGATAAAGTCACATTCCTTTCTTTCTATCAAATAAAATCTAGGAATTATGTATTTCTTCTTTGGCTCCAAGTTTATGAGGTTTTTTAGATGACTTAATTCATGATCGCTAGCTCACCAAAACCCTAGAATCATTCCAAAACACTATTTTCATAAGTGCTGCTTTTAACACCCCTTCTATTGTAACTATTTTGCATTATAACACTCTAAATTTAGCAGATTTATTTAAGAACCAATCACAATTACATTTTTATAAATCTCTTTAATGCTCCAAAGTTAAAACCATTTTACCATAGGCTATCTTACTACGTAGCAACGGAGAGGCATTATTTCTCTTGAACTCCCAGTCCTGAGTTACTAACCATATAAACTTTATATCAATGACATTCTGTTGAAATTCAAAATAATACGGAATAAAGTAAAATACTTGATTGTTTCATTGATATGAACGGGAGTATAAATAACTATTATAAGAATCTAATAATAGGAAAAATAATAAAAAGGAAATGATATGAAATGAAAGATATATTATTTAATATCTTCAATAATCAATTCATATTAATTATTATGAGATATTAAAAATAACACAAAATAAGAAAACAAATAATTCTTAATTCAAGGAAATAAATATAAAATAGAAAGGAAATATCTCCTTAATTATAAGAAAATAATTTATTCATCATAACTTCTTATATGAATGAATTATTTTCTATTATAACTCCTAACACTCCCCCTCAAGTTTGGAAGAGTTAGGTGGTTTTTTGAGAAGAGTTTAGTTGTTTTTTGAAAATGTACACATGAGTCAACTTTATTATTCCTTTATGAACTTTCTCTCGTATGAGATGACAATCAATCTCGATGTGCTCTATTTGCTCATGGTATACCGGGTTCGAGGTGATGTGAAATATTGTTTGGTTATCACAAAATAAATTGACAGTAAATGAATGCATGATCCTCAAATCCTGAAGAATTATTCTTAACCAAATAATCTCGCAGCAGGCAGCGGTCATGGACCAATATTCAGCTTTTACACTAGAACATGAAATTGTTGTATGTTTTTTGATTTTCCAAGAAATTAATGAACTCCAAAGAAAGATACAATACCCAGTAATTAATCTTCGAGTATCACGACACCTGACCCAATCTGCATCAGAAAAGGCATTTAGTTGGGTTGAACTTTATGCTGAGAGGAAAATTCTTTATCCTACAGTATGTTTTACAAAACGTAGAACACGATGGGCTGATTCTAAGTGTAAAACTCGTGATTTGTCCATAAATTGACTTAAGATATGAACTGCATATGCAAAGTCAGAACATGCAATAGTCAAGTAGATTAATCTCCCAACTAGTCTTAGGCATGATGATGGATCACTGGCATATTCTCCTTCTGATTTGCTAAGAGATAAGTTTTGTACCATTGGGAAAGTAGTTGGTTTTGTATCGAGGTACCCAACATCCTCGAATATTTCAAGAGCATACTTTCGTTGTGAAAGCACAACACTTCTCTAGGATCGCGCAACCTCAATATCAAGGAAATATTTCAATTGTCTAAGGTCCTTTAATTTGAATTGGTTCCTCAAGAATATTTTAAAATATTCGATTTCTTGTAAGTCGTTCCCTGCAATGATGAAATCATTTACATATATAAGAAGGGTGATGAATTTACCATTCTGGGATCGTACGAACAAGGAATAGTCTGTCTTTGATTGCATAAAATTGGCTTGCTTAGAGCGGTGGAAAGCTTGATGAATCATTGTCGTGAAGCTTATTTGAGACCATAAAATGATTTGTGGAGTTTACAAAATCAAATTTCCCCCTTTCGTCCGAGACCAGGAGGTAGCGACATATATACGTCTTCGTCGAGGTCCCCATGCAAGAAAGCATTATCGACATCTAGTTGGTGGATATGTCATTGTTTGGTTGAAGCTAACACAAAGAGTAGACGAATATTTATAAGCTTTGCTACAGGGGCAAAGGTTTCATGGTAATCTAACCCTTCAATTGATTATACCCTTTTGTCACTAATCTGACCTTGTAGCGTTCAACTGTCTCATCTACATGAAGTTTGATTTTGTATACTCAATTGCATCCAATTGGCCTTTTTCCAAGCGTTAATGGTACAAGGGACCATGTGACATTGCCGTTGAGTGCGTCAAGTTCTTCTCGCGTAGCAAACTACCACTTTGGAATACGAGCAGCTTCTACAAAGGTGTTTGGCTCCTTCTCAATTGAAAGAGCGGTGGTAAAAGCACAATATTTATGTGACAATCTAGCATATGACAAAACATCGATTAATAAATAGAAGGTACATGTAGCTTTGACCAACACGGAGTTCAATGTTGGGGGGTGTCGTGAGAAAAGAGAAATACCAACATGATACTCACGCAAATAGCTAGGAATTTTTGTTATTCTCATTGGTCTTGGTGATGGTATTTGTTGGTCTGGAATTGCAGGTTGTTCTGAGAATAAATTTGAGGTGAGTGAAGGTGAATGAGTCTCTTGAGAGGGGATTTCATTGTCTCGAGAAGATGGAATATCTTCTTAAGGTAATTCATCGAATGAAGGCATGTCGGTGTGGGTGGTGAAGTGCGGAATTGAACCTTTATCTGTAGCAAAAGAAGGGGAAAGAGAGGGAAAAGTGTTTTCATGGAAACGAATATCTCGTGATACAAAAACCTTCCCAGTTGAAAGTTCATAGACTGTATAGCCCTTTTTGCGCGTATGGATACCCTAAGAAAAGACATCGAATGACTCTGGGATCAAACTTAGTTGGTCGCTGATGATGTGTTGAAGCATAACAAAGACACTCAAAAACGCTCAAATGATCATATGTGGGTTGTGTTTTGAAGAGTATTTCAAAAGAAGTCTTTCCTTAGAGAAGAGGTGTTGGTGTTCGGTCAATTAGGTAAATTAACTTGAAACAATAAGGCTCGGGCTATGTTGAGTAAATGCGATGTTTTCTTTTGGCTACAGCATTTTGTTACGAAGTGGAGACACAACTAGATTGGTGAATGATGCCTTTGTCAAGATAAAGATTCCTCAATATGAATTCAAGACCATTATCACTTCGAATGATTTTGACATTTAGACTAAATTGTGTTTCAACAAGGTTTATGAATTTCATGATGTAAAAATATGTATCTGATTTTTGGTCATTAGATAAGTCTATGTGCATCAAGTATAATCATCAACAATTGTGAGAAAATACCGTGCTCCTGTGATTGAAGGAACTTGGTATCCTCCCCAAATGTCAACGTAAATTAATTCAAATGGTGTTTTTGAGCCAACGGAACTTGTTTGAAAAGATGAACGAGTTTGCTTAGTCAATGAGCAAATTAAACAATCAAAAACATTACCTTTTTTTTTGTCTATAATTAGAAAAAGAAACAAGCTGAAAACTTTATTCAATGAATGACCTACACGTTTATGTCAGAGATTTGGGGATGGTGAAATAGCAGCATTGCACTTGCTTTTTTGTGGAGTATCAAGGTATTAGAGTCCTCTTTTAGTTCCCGTCTCAATCATCTTCCCCGATTGTTGGTCCTATAACAAACAAGTGTGGTTATTAAAAATAGCAAGACATTGTGAATCAAGCACAAATTTGCTAATAAAAATCAAATTTACTTTGAAGAAAGTGACACAAAATATTTTGTAGAAGGAAGTCCACAAAATAGGTGTTGTCTGTGTGCGTGACAGATGTAGTAGCCATGTTAGGGAAGTGAACTTTTCTATTGGTGACACTGGATTTTGTAGTAAGTAGGTTGGTTGAATATACCATGTGATCCATGGCTCTTGTGTCAAGAATCCAACGCATTTCTTTGTAAAAAACAGATGCACGAAAGATTTTACCGGAGATATCACTCATGGTTGATGTACTACCAACATGATTAGTCATCGACTTAGATTTGTTATCTGCAAGTAGCAATATGAGACTTTGATATTGTTCGGCTGTAAGGTGAAAGGTGCAGAACTTGTCGATGTATTGGTTCCGCATGGTTGGATTTGGGAGCAAAATTTTTCCGTTCAGGTTTATTACTCGTTGGATTGACCCTTTGCAGTTTCCTACAATCATTGATGGTGTGTCCATGTCATCCACAATAATCGCATTTGAGAAGTGTTCGGCATGTGTCTGAGGTATCTCCAATTTTGTCACATTTCTCACACTTTAAATGAGAATTTTTAGGTGTGAAAACCTTCTCTGGTTTTTGTGGATTATTCTTCAGACAAAAGCCGGAGCTTCCGGCTTTCCGGCTGCGGTGCACTTACATTGTTCATCCCGTGTTGTTTTTTTCTCTTGGAGCATGAAAGAATGTGTCTTGCTGATATTGGGAAGGGGATCCATGAGCAAAATATGTCCTCTTATACCAGTGTATGTTTCATTAAGCCCCATGAGAAATTTCATGGTTTTCTGGTTTTGCTGAAACTGCATCAATTCTTCATGGCACCACACGTGCATTTAGGAATATTATAGAGGGTGTCATGTTCATCCCATTGGCCTTTGAGCTTGGTGTAATAAGCTTCAACTGTCATATCGTCTTGCTTGCAATCATGGATGGCTTCTTCAACATGAAAAATATGAACGTTGTTGGTACGAGAAAAACATTCCTTCAAGTTGATCCAGAGCACTCTCATTGTATATTATACTTTCTTCAATGTCTTCTGCAATTGAATTAAACAATCATGTCTTGACAAGGTTGTTGCAGTGCCTCCAATGTTGAAGTTCTGGGTGGACGTCTCTGGTGGTTCTTTAACGGTGTCGTTGACGAAACCTTTATTTTTTTAATGTTGAGAGCCATCAACATGGCACGACTCCAGGTATTGTAGTTTTCTCCATTCAGCGGCTGCGTAACGAGCACGAAACCGCGTTGATCTGAGTAGTGAAGATAAAAGGGATCATTCAGATTTTCGAATTTACTAGATTCAGACTTGGCTGAATTTTGGGTTTTGTCTGTCGTGTGTTTCGGCCTAAAAAGAAGATGGATAGGTAAGACTCAGAATTGTGTTTGCTCTGATACTATGTTGAAATTCAGAATAATGCGGAATAAAGTGGAATACTTTATTATTTCATTGATATGAACAGGGATATGAATAACTCTTACAATAATCTTATAATAAGAAAAATAATAAAAAAAAAATGATATAAAAGGTAAGATATATCAGCTAATATCTTCAATAATCAATTCATATTAATCATTAAGAGATATAAGAAATAACATAAAATATGAAAAGAAATAATTTCTAATCCAATGAAATAAATATAAAAAAAAATCTCTTTAATTTTAAGGAAATAATTTATTCATCATAACTTCTTACAGGAATAAATTATTTTTTATTACACCTCCTAACAATCTGATTCTTTTCTACAATGTATCCAAATTTTTTGAGCCTGGAGAACTTGATATCACATTGGAAAATTTACATACGTAGAACACAATCTTATGTATTCACATATTTCACGCTTAAACTTTCATATTTACATACATAACACTTCTATTATGCTTTAAACGTATGTCTGAAAAGGTTTATTTTACTTTTGAAAAGTGATAATAATGTTATTTTTCATGCGATATTAAATATTTAAGTGCTATGTGTGTAAATATGATGATTTAAGTCTGAGATTTGTAAATACATAAGAAATGTGTGCTATGTAACCATCCAGTTCTTCTAAAACTGCCAAATTCAGTACAAGAACAAAGAAATGCCTCAAAATAATGAACTCTGCCGGCAGCAAAATGTAATTCTCACATTTCAGAATTGCAAACGACGAACAATAGCAATCGCTCTAGCTCTTTCTATC
Organism: Phalaenopsis aphrodite; assembly: GCA_003013225.1. Classification (NCBI taxonomy): domain Eukaryota; kingdom Viridiplantae; phylum Streptophyta; class Magnoliopsida; order Asparagales; family Orchidaceae; genus Phalaenopsis; species Phalaenopsis aphrodite. Next base: position 2,695,619 of record NEWO01000026.1, read on the forward strand.
TACGTTAAAAAACCTGAATCGCCCTAATCAAACCCAAATCATTAAATATAGATTTCCAAAGAATTATTTGCATTACCTCGGTTATAGAGAGCAATCGATAATCAATGAACTTCTCTGAGAAGAAACAGAACTGCCGATTATATCATTCGTCATTCGTGGTGGTGATAAAGCAGAAAAGAGGAAAGCGAAGGTAGGGAAAAAGGCGATAGAAAACCAAAGAGAACAAACCTAGCTTCGTCGGCGTAGATCGCCGGCGATGATCAACGAATTCGACGGGCGGCGAGCGCCGGACTCAAACTGAGACCACCGCGTTAGTTTTGGAAATCTGGGCCGCATTCTGCAATTTCTCTTACGTTTAGCTTTCATCGTACGCAAATTAGCTGGCTGATTCGACTCCATTCCAAAGAGGCTGTCACATCAAAAAAAAAATGTTATATAAAACATTTATTTATAAATTTAATTTAATTATATCAAACATTTAAAAACAATTAAGTAATGAAATGTACAATTGAACATTTTGTTCTAAATTATGTATTTGTCATGTACTTATTCTTAGTTTGAAACTTTGTATTTCAATATTCAAATTATTGAATTTTTTTTTAAATTAAATCTTGCAACATGAAGTTGCAATATTAATTTAAATTAATAGGAATATTAAATTTATATGATTTAATTATAATCTTAGTAATAAGTGATCTGCGAGAAAAGAGTTGTATTAATTAGTGATAATAAAATGGGGGGTTTGTATAAAGAAGTAGATCTTTAATTATTGGTGGCATACACTATATATGTATTCTTTTTGAAGGCCAATATTTAATTCTTTATTCATTCCAATAGAAATTTAAAGCATTATATAGATTTGATATTTAAAATTTATAAATAGAATTTTTTTAACTAAATTGATTAAATTCAAGCTATGATTTTTATTATTCTTCTTTTAGTATTGTTCAGCAATAGAATATTCAAGATTTTAGAGTAATAATTTAATGTAATAGTGTTGTGTGAAATCCAACACTCATAAAATAAAAGTAATAGGATGAGACGCTCAAAATTTTTATGTGGAAATGCTCGGAAAAGAGAAAAAAACACGGAATTTAGCTCAGATGAAATGACCCACTATGATTTGTGAGTACAAAATTAAATCATTCCCACAGTTGAGATAGGGTTACAAATTTTTTCTACAAGTATGATGCTCATATACCAAAAGATTTGATGTACAATGATAAAAAACAATTGCTATGTCAGGTCTTTCTGCTTAAAGTCTTAAATCTCAAAGTCCTTCATGTTCTGGAACACACAACTGATCCTGAAATCTAAAACTCTTATCCTGATCGATATTGAAATCAGGCTTCGATCCATTCTTCGTTTGTTCTTTAAGTTGTAGTAAGTTTACATCCATCATTTGAGCTGCACTAACACGATCCACAAGTTTATGTTGAACTGATAGTTGATAAATGCTGGAAGTAGCTCGTAACGAGACTATCTCGAGCTAGAGTCACTCAATCTTCTTTGCTAACTCTTACTTCTGATTAACCAACCAAACTGCATACATTGAAAACTTTCTGCTTAAAGCATCTGCGACCAGATTCGTCTTACCAGGGTGACATTGAATCTTCAGGTCATAGCCCTTCGTCAACTTGATCCATCGTCTTGATCTCAAGTTCAACTCATTTTGGGTGAAAATATACTTCAAGCTCTTATGATAGGTGAAGACTTCAAAACAAACACCATAAAGGTAGTGCCACCAATTTTTTAATACAAAAATAACTGCAGCTAGCTCCAAACTGTGGGTAGGATAATTTCTTTCATGCACCTTAAGTTGTTTTGAGGCATAAGCTACAACATTGCCATGTTGCATTGTATCAGAGGGGATGATGAGAATTGGGGTTATTGCCAAGTAATTCTTGAGTTTTTGGAAATTATACTCGCAGGCATCAAACCATTCAAACTTAACAACATTTTGAGTCAACCTTGATAAAGGTGCACCCATACGAAAGAAGCCTTCAACACATCTTTGATATTATCTAGTTAATCCAAGGAAACTATAAATCTCGGTGACAATGCTCGGCCTTGGCCAATTCATTATTGCCTTAATCTTAGAAGGATCCACAAAATTCATACTTTAAGAATTTGACATAAAATTATTCTCTAGAAGTGTATTTAGTGCTACTATGAGATGTTGGGCATGCTCCTCTTCTTTCTTGGAGTAGACCAAAATATCATCAACGAAAATAATAACAAATTAATCAAAATAGGGTTTAAAACTCTGTTCATCGAACCCATAAAGACGTCAGAGGCATTAGTTAAACCAAATGACATTACTAAAAATGCGTAGTGCTCACATCGAGATCAATAAACAACCTTAGAGACGTCTTCAACCTTGATCTTCAACTGATGTTAGCTTGATCGGAGGTCGATCTTGGAAAACATAGATTAACCTTGTAGTTAATTGAACAAACGACTTATACGAGATAATGGGTACTTATTCTTCGCAATTTCCTTATTCAATTCTCTGTTTCAATGCACGATCAGATTCTTCGACCTTTCTTCCTCAAAAATAGAATGGGTTCTCCCCAAGGTTGGACATTGGGTCAAATGAATTTCTTATAAAGCAATTCTTGTAACTGAATTTTTAGCTCTTAGAGCTCTACAGTTGTCATCTGCTATGGTTCTTTAGACATTGGAGTGGTCCATGTGGAAGTATGTCTATGGTAAACTCGATCTCACAATCTGGTGGTAAGACAGACGAATCTTTAAGAAAGACATAAGCAAATTCTCGAACCATTGGGACACTATCTAAGGTAACGTTAGATTTTTCGGAATCTATTTATGAGCTAAATAGCCAGCACACCCCTAAGATATCAACTTACAAACCTTAATTATCAAAGGTAGACAAGAATAACTCCTCCACTACCCTTGAAGCAAAAAGGAACTGAGCCATTTATGCAGAAATTCACCCAACTCTTATGATAATCAATAATTGTGTGATATGTGGATAGGTCATTCATACCCAATATTATAACAAATTCAACTAGTGGGAATACTATGAGAGTAGCATGCATATGCATTTCATTAATGATAATGTCACAATCATGAACACAGTGAGTAACGATCCTAGCTGAGCCAGATTGATATATGTGCTTGTAATGGGGAAATCAATGCACTAGATGCAATTTGTTTGATATGAATGAATGAGTTGCCCGTAGTCAAATAATACCCTGGTCAGTTGCTTTTAAATAAGGATGATACTTGTCACGACATCAGAAGCTTCAGGAGCTTCTTCCTGCGTCACAATGAATGCTCGCGGTGGAATTGCTCGTTTGTGATACTTCAGAGCTTGAGCTCGTTGAGGCTGGCACTGCACCATTGAGGGTTGTTGATGCATCAGTGGTAGTTTTTGAGGTTGATGGTACCGCTGGTACTATGGCGTTGGAGGATACTGCTAATATGATTGAGCTACCATCATTTGTTACTACTATTGTTGAGGCTGAAAAATAGTTATACTTCACTTGACCTTTTCCTTAATGCTTATGAAATTTTCCTCAATTTGACTCATGCCACTTACTCTTGTGATGAGACTTGGAATTATTTTCCTGAGAGATTATCGTTTGTGGCTAAGCTTGAAATTTGAGGGGAAAATCCTTAGCTTTATGTTCAGTACTATAACAATTGAAGAATTTGCTGACAACCAAACTAAAAGTCCTGGAATGTCATTTCCCGCAATGAGCGCGTCTAGGATTTTGTTTCACTTCCGTGCCTGGTGATTTTGATGATGCTTCTTTTGGGAACTACCATTGGCTTGTGCATCTGAATTCTTCCGCTTCCCGACATGTTTTTCCTCACAAGCATTGATCTTCATCTCCACATAAATAGTTCGATTCACCAGTTCTCCGTAAGTCATGTACTTGGCCGCCGTTAAGCACATCTGAATGTCCTCTCTCAAGCCAACAGTAGGTGATATATTTTATGATCTTCATTGAGGGTTGTTGATACATCAGTGGTAGTTGTTAAGGTTGATGGTACTGCTGGTACTATGGCCCTGGAAGATGCTGCTAATATGGTTGAGCCACCATTATTTGTTGCTACTATTGTTGAGGCTGAAAACTAGTTCTATTTCACTTGACATTTTCCTTGATGCTTATGAAATTATCCTCAGTTTGACTCATGCCACTTGCTCTTGTGATGAGACTTGGAATTATTTTCCTAGGAGTTTATTGTCTGCGGCTAAGCTTGAACTTTGAGGGGAAAATCCTTAGCTTTATGTTCGACATTATAATAATTGAAGCATTTGCCAACAACTAAACTACAAGCCTGGAATGTCATTTCCTGCAATGAGTGCGCCCAGGATTTGTTTTGCACTTCTGTGCTTGGTGATTTTGATGATGCTTCTTTTGGGAACTACCGTTAGCTTGTGCATCTGAATTCTTCCGCTCTCGGCATGTTTTTCCTCACAAGCATTGGTCTTCATCTCCACATAAATAACTTGATTCACCAGTTCTTTGTAAGTCATGTACTTGACTGTCGATAAGCACCTCTGAATGTCCTCTCTCAAGCCAACTAGTAGGTGATGAATTTTCTGATCTTCATGGTGATTAATTGTTGCGCTGCGATGAAATGGATGATCCTGACAAATTGCGTCTTATACTCCCGAACGGTCTTCGTCCCTTGCTTTAGCTTCTTCAAATCATTTATGAGCTCGGTCAAATTTTCCATATGAAAATATTTTTATAAGAACAATCTTTCAAAATCAACCCAAGATACTGCCACATCAAGTTCAAAAGTGTTGCAACAGTGACTTTCCCATTAATCATTAGCTTATTCACACAAATAGAACATCGCAATGTCCACCTTACGGTTTTGGGATATTTTATTCCTCGAAGCCTCTTTTCGATATCATGGAGCCATGCATCAGCCTCGATTTAATCCACTGTGCCATTCAAGGTAGGAGGATGTGTCTTTAGAAACTAGTCCATCACTCAATCGTTACTCGTATTCGCCATCATCATCAAATGATTGGGTTGTGTTTTCATGGTAGACACTGGTGGAACTTGTTGAATGGCTTGTATCATTGGTTGCACGGCTTGTTGGATAGTTGGGACCGCCTGCAATTTGAGTTGCAAAGTTAGCTTCTAGTGCTTGGGTAAAATTTTTTGTTATTACCTCCACGATAGTTGCTAAGTTGAAATTTTGTGCTCCAGCACTCTCGGTAGTTTGAAGAAGATCAACACGATGAAGATTGGGGGAACAGAGACCCTTAGGAACATGTATCACATTTATAGTTATTTTATGGACTTCTCTTCCAGGAGCAGCTGCAGTGTCTATTCCTTTCAGAGCCATTCTAAACAATTGAAAGCCACGAAAAATCAAAAGCAATTGAATACCGACTTACAAAAATAATCTATCCCCTACCAAATTCTAAGAAGTCGAGGGATATGATATGTAATGTCAAGGAAGGTTAAATATAAAACACAAACTCTAATAGCACTTGTCACACCTCGGGACTAGAAGCGGCACACTCCAACAACGCAAATCACGAGAAAATGGTTTGAACTTATTTTATATTTTTAAAGAATAGAAAAAATGGAAAAAATTACTTTTATTAATACTTAAAAGTTATAAGATATAATTGGACTGAAAATAAAAGCTAGCTGAGTCAAAATATAAATGATAGCATATAACAACTACTCAAACTAAAAAAGGAAAAAATACAATAGCTAGAAAAAAAATTTAATGAAAATACCCAAAATTGGGAAAATTAACTGAAAATTTGGCTCATGTGAAAACGGTCATACTGGTGGCTGAATGAAAACTATTATGTAAAAATTAAGAATGAGTTTAACAAATTCAATAAATAATAATTATCTATTAAAACATAAACGATAAGGGAATGAAACATGCAATATAAACAAGTAAGTAAAATCTTTGTGTGCGTATGTAATACTGTAAGACCAAGAAGAAAAGGGGAAAATATCAATTATGCCTCCTATATGAAAACATGCAAGCATTTTCCACCAAGTTTATTCTTATTATGTTTTCATTTATATTTATATAATCGGTTTTAATAGCCACCCGAATCTTGGAAGGTGAAATATCAACTCAAGAAAACCCAATAATTTTTTGTAGAGTCGTTACTTTGTGTTCTCATCGACATAACTAGCCAAAATCTAAAAGGGTTCTAACGACTTACACACCATCACACACAAGCATGTCAAATTATTTCCAAATGTATAACTTGTTAAAGTTATAAAATACCATGCAGACTTGTGACATGCCATATGCAAATTCATACAAGTGCAGAGAATGAAAACATCATATTGCAAGATTAAATCAAATATGCATAAAAACTTTGCATGAATAAATTAAGATAGTTAGTCATCACGAACAAATATGAATTGAAATAATAAGGGCATGAATGTGGATCCTATATAATAGCTATGAATCCACCACAATTAACAAGAATTCACACCCATAACTAGAAAGGGCATGTTTATTCTTCAAAAAACAATATTTACTTTCCTTGGGACGACAAATGCGACACTTCAACAATTTGACTGTTCAACTAGCGAACCTCTACAAATTAGAAATTTAGATTAATTATATAATTAAGCTTATTTATTGATTAGTGTATTCTAATAGGCCTATAATAAATTAATTTATGTATGTATATATAATAAAGCCTTATTATTATATTCTTAAAAAACATGAAATTATGAACTTGATTAATATTAATTAAAATAGTAATTTATTTTGATTGGTGAAAATTTGTAATATTTGAACTAATTTGTAAAATAAAAGTTACATAACACCTAACCATCAAACATGAACCGCAAATCCTGTTCATCCTCTATTCCTCCTCTGTTACTCTGTTAGCCTTAAATCTCGGGTTAGGAAAACCGTGGGAGATGGATTCCGGGATTTAGCAGAGTTGATGCTCGCGAGAGGGAGGAAGGTAGGGGTTACCTTCTTCGATGTTTTTGGGTTGGAGCGAGCGGAGAGAAGGAAGTCCACACCGCCGCGATCCTGTCGTTGCCTTTCTAGCTAGCTCCACTCGCAAATGTGCAAGTTTCGGTCGCTAAGGCGTCGGGAGCAGGGCGAAGGAGAGCCAGGCGAAGTTTTTGGGCAAAATCGGGAGTCGGCAGGCTTCGGTGGACAGAAGAGGCGAGAGTGGTGAGGTTTGTTTGATGCCTTAGCCCGTGCTCGACCTTCTCTAAATAGTCGCGGGAAGGCGGACCTCATCTCCGCCGCAACGCACACACTTCTATTGCGAAGTATCGTCTTATCATTTACTCCTGTTAACAATCTAATCTCTCTTTCCAAAATCTATACCTCAATGGAAGCTGGAGCTTCTCTCGCAACCACTACCTCCCTTCTATCATCACCTGCTTCGCTTTCTTCCGCCGCCAGCAACTATTGTTCAAGACGGGTTTCAATCCTTCCCGATCGTGCGTGGAACACTTTGGCTGTTCGAAGGATTGCTCCGTTGAACTCTTGTTGCAAAGTGTCCATGTCGACGAGCATCAATACTTCTGGAATGGAGGTATCACATGTTGCCCTTTTTAGTTTTTCAGAGCGCTTTAATGCTCATTAGGGTTTCCACTTGTAGCAGTTGTTGGCTTCTGAACGATGAAAAAAAACGTAGTTTTGATCTCTTAATGGACATCGCACATAAAGCCATGGAATAAAGGCATTTTCTCAATATAAGTTTGTGATGCGGCACAGGAGTTAGAAATCAAGCTTAGCAGTGACGCTGAAATCACAATGGATATGGAAGATTGGCATACATACCTCTCAATTCCTATGCATTTACATATTTAACACCAAAGTTTCCTTTTTTGGATGCATGCCACTTTGCCTATGCATGATAAGGTGTATTTCACTTTTTAAAGGTTAAAATGGTGATATTTTGATGTGATATGAAAGATTTGGGTGGTGTAATGTTAGAAGTAAAGTTTGGTTGTTAGATATGCAAATACATAGGAATTTGTTGGCATGTTTATTTGTTTGAGTGCCATTTGGATGAAGCTCACAAAATTGAAGAACAATTATATAAAACCCAAGCATGAAGGCACAATAAGAGCATGGATTTCACTTCATATATATTGCATGGCCGACAACCTCTCTCAATTGGCATGTTTGAAAGTTTTAAAGTTATATAAAATCAATCATAAATATGCTTCAATAAAAAATGATTGGCCCCTCCTTCAAAGCAATCAAGAAATCTCTAAATAATAATGACCATGTTTTGGAAGGAGAATTTTGAAAGTAATTCAATTATTTGGAAGTTCTTAAATCGTCTCAAATCGAGACCAAGCAAAGGTTTCCTTGTGTATTTCAATTAGAGTGGATAAAGGGAACTATAATGGCCGACCATGCATGCTTTATAAATGAGTTGTTATGAAGGGAATTTGGATGCAGTTCTTATTAAAATTTTCTCATGTTTTTTCCGAACTTATTGTCTTGTCCATACTCCTTAATTTCAATGAAAAGTCAACTTTGACCTCTTGCAAGGCTCGTGGTTACAAGGCATTGATGTGTTACTAAATTTTGAATTGATTTATGAATTAACCATAGTTAAGGGGCCAATCTGAACATTTCTCTTTCCCCTTCAAATTTACGTGATTACTTCTCCATCATCTTCCCAAGGTATCAAAGACAGTATTAGTATAATGAGTCTTTAAAATTAATCATGTGATAGGTCTTTACTTGTTCTATATCAAACCTCCTCCACTTGATGAATTTTGCTCCACATTGTTTGGTGTGCGAGTAGTATTAGGTGTGTCTAGTTGCATAATATTTGTAGTTGAAATTATTGATACAGATAATAATCTTTAAATTTGATCTATATCGCTAATTAAATTTAACTCATATTCCCCTCACCAATATATTACTCATGCACCGACCATTTCGTAAAGAAACTCATAATTTCTTAATCACACATTCAATTAATTTAAAATTTCTACAATTACATAGTTAAAATTCAATACTTCAGATATGAAGCTCTCCGTAAATTTTTACAAAAGAAAATGTAGTCATCTGTTACCATAAAATTTTGTTTGAAAACGTATTGCAAAACTTTAAAATTAGTTGCTAATTTTCTTAGTATTTCTCCAACCCCTAAACCTTTAAACACCACTCCAACAACCCTTACAAGCGCATGAAAACTTTCATATCATGCAGTGTGCATTGTGTTTACATTTTATTTTTTTTGGAGTTTATCTGCCTTTTTGGCTTCATATTTACTATTTTTTCAAGAAAAATAGCTTTCCTTCGTTTGTTTTTGTGATTGTTAAACTATTAGCATTGCTGTTTTATCTCAACTTTTCCTGTTCATTCAAATGAATTATAGGCCTTTGCAATCATCTCTAGGAGTGAGCTGAGAGCAACATTAAAGCCGTTTCTTCAAGTTTTTTTCATTTCTGGAATGAAAATATTGTATTTTTTATGATGTATATGAAGTATCTTGCATGTTTTGTATTGTTGATAGAGGTCAGCATCATCTTCTTAATATCGATTAGTACATATTTATATTTTTAAGTCAAGTTTCATTCAATTCATTTTTGTTGCACCAGATAAGGCAGAGTTTCAAGGAAGAGTTTCATGACTCCGGAGAATTTAGCATTATGGCTTTGTCACCTTTAGATGGACGCTACGTGCAAAAGACCAAGAGTTTACGTCCGTTCTTTAGCGAGTATGGGCTGATTCGTTTCCGAATTATGGTTGAGGTAGATTTATTGATATGGGTCACGACACCAATCGGAAGAAATTGTCGATGCAATTGCTTTTGTTTAGCATGCCAATGTATTTTATTTTTGGGGCATTTACATGGATACCAGCCAATTCCTTTATATTTACAAATCCCACACCTAAACTTTGCTTTTTTACATTTATACCACCTACTTTCAGATCACATAAAAAATATCATCATTTAACTTTCAGAAAGTGAAATGCACCTTTTCATGCGTAGGCAAGGTGGTTTGTTTATAAAAACTGACCTTTTAGTGTTGGATATGTAAATAGGTAGGAATTGAGAGCGATATGTATGTAAATATTCCTTTATTTTTTTCATTAAAGCCTGTTGTCTAACGAATTTTTTTCTCTAAACATATGCTTTTCTTATCATTATCAGATCAAGTGGCTATTAAAACTTTCAGAAATTCCTGAGATTGAAGAGGTCCCAAACTTAAGCGAGGGTGCCCGGTTTTTTTTGAAAGATTTAATTGATAATTTCTCCATAAAAGATGCCTTAGAAGTGAAAAAGATTGAGGCGAAAACTAACCATGATGTTAAGGCAGTAGAGTATCTTCTGAAGCAAAAATGTGGAGCCTGTCCTGAGGTTGGTGAGGTAAATATTGTAGTCTTTTTTTACTTTCCATGTTTCACTTGATATTTTGGTCTAAAATAAATTGAATGCTTATATTGGTTGCTGACACTTCATAATTTTCGAATCACTTCTTTGTCTCAGGTACTAGAATTTTTTCATTTTGCATGCACATCCGAGGATATAAACAACTTGGCTTATGCAGTTTCACTCAAAGAGGCGCTTAATAGTGTCGTACTTCCCGTAATGATCGAGCTATGTAAGGCAATATCTAAATTGGCTAAGGAGAATGCAAACATACCAATGTTGTCTCGTACTCATGGACAGGTATATGAGCCACTTTTTTTTATCCAAAATTGCCGAACTATGTGCTACCGAAGTGAAAATTTTGTCGTCATTTTTTACAATAGTGGTATTGCTAGAGTTTGATGTTCTTTGAAAATATTGGAATCACAAGAATTCAATAGAATATCACTTTACTAGTTCAAATTTGGGCATTTACATACATACCACACAATTTCTATGTATTTACATAACTAGCACCTAAACTATGCTTTCATATCACATCAAATTTATCACTGTTTTAACTTTTAAAAAGTGAAATATGCCTTTTAATGTCTAGATAAGGTGGTAATTTGCTATACATTTAATAATGGAAGTTTAGGTGTTAGATATGTAAATACATAGGAATTGAGTGGTATGTATGTAAATCTTCCGTAAATTTTTTAATCAGTCAACCCTTAACCGATAAAAAAATAGGAACTTATGTGATGCATTGGGATGAAATTTGGGTATGTGCTGATTTGGTGTTGAAAATTTGGGTGACTATATTGTTACTCAAATTGTAAAATGAGGAGCATTGACTAGATTCAGCGAGTATAAATTTTTTATAAAATAAAAATTGGGGAAATCTAGAGGATACAATGTATTAGAATAATTCATGTATATAATTCCATAGTTTGCATATTTAATTATTATTTTTATCAATTGTTGAATTTTTGTTCTCTTGCATATTTCTGGTTCATGATTGTGGCTTCGACCGCTGTTTCTTGCATGTTGTGTTATTAAGATCATGAACACTTTAAAATTTATACTTGATTCAATATTGGCATGAGAGATGTCACTTGAATGATTGGTTGAATGGTCAAGCCTCATGAAGTTGAAACTCGAGTGAAGCATTGTCAGCATCTCTACTTTAAAATCCTCAACTAACATTTTCTTCATAGTAGAATGTTTACAGCATGGCCTTATCTAATAAACATTAACATTGTTTCATCTTGCTAGTTGTGGAAGTGCATGGTTCTTTGTGGTTGCATTTATGGAAAAACTACTTGGGTGATGTATAACTTTCTCGTTGCATGCTTGCATAGATTTGTGTGTGTGATGTGCACGCATGCACACATTGGTTTTTGAATGATGGTTGCTAAATGATGTGGTGGGGCACATGCATACAGATTGAAGGTTGACCATCAGCGGAGTTATAAATCTTTGGCTTATGATGTATAAATACTTCAAATTTAATGAGTTATGTAGTGTCTGACACATGTTGGATCTATCAAACAATTTCATAAATACCTGTCTTACATGCGCACAATCATCATTTACCCAATTATATAAATATAAAAGATAAATGAACACTCATGTATTAAATAATTCAATTAAAATATTCTAAACATAATTTTAAATATAAATCTTTTTTTTTACTTGTTAGTTTTTCCCCCCATTTACCTCTCCTGCTCTATTTTGCAAGTGTCACCACCCGAGCCTCCTTTTGTTGCATGCATCTAGGGGTGGGTCGTCATTGCTCGATCAATCAAAGGTATCTACCAATGTGCATCCTCAAGGCCTAAACCCGATTTCCTCATCCTTTTGATGCCAAGGTTTGATGTCAAAACTCAATGACCGACACCCTCTTTCCTTTTGTTGTCAAAGTCTAACCACAAGGCCCAACGACCGACATCCTCTCCTTTGAATATTGTAGCTCGAGCACACGTTTTCAATGAGTCTTGAGCACCTCTTTGTAATTTACCTATAATATTAGACATCTAATGTTTGTTATATTTTGATTAATCAAACCAACTTTAATATTGATTTTAGCAAAATGGTAAAATAAGTAGTGTATAAAAAAATATTGATTGAAATATTAATTTTATCATTTTTTTATTGCTTTTAATATTCTATTTATTTTGTTTAGGAAATTTTAAATTTTTTTAAGATATAAAAGTTATAGCGTTGTGTTAGTGCTTGTCTATATTCTATATTTTCAATAATAAACATTTTCTTTGTCTATGAAGTGTTGTCTTGCGCTGGTTTAGTGTACTATCAATGTCCGTGCATGAATGGCTTTGGCTCATCCTGCTTTATTTGCTATTTGCGTCATTATTTTTAGTGCATATATTTATACAGTTTTTGTTAATCTTTATTTTTTTTGTTCCGTCACACTTTTTTTTTTCTTTTTTCTTGCATCACTCTATACTTGTTATGGACATTGTTTGAATTCTTGTTGAGTGTTTAGTCATCAGGTAGCGGAAAGCCTATTCTATAAATAGCAAGCCTGGGGTTATAAATGATTGTTAATTATTATTTAATGCAAATGATTGCTTACATGGATTGTTCGACTTCCTTCACCCTTCTAAATCTAAATAGCAAGCCTATTCTATCCCCTTTTATCATCTCCTAAATCTCTTTTATTCCTACTTCTAAAGACTAACAGTAAATTCTAGCATATTTTCTACAGTACAGAAAGCTCTTGTTTCTCATAAAAAATGATTTTTTGCACTCTTCTTTTTGTTGGAAATATCCCTTACCGTTCCCCTAAAATTGTCACTTCCTAACCTACTTTTTGCCCCCACAAGATTACGCTGAAATCTATCCTCAAATAGCCAAAAACCACATGCTGAAGTTCAGCCAAAAATATTTAAAAATTTTCATTACAGGAGTATAAAAATGCAAGCTTTTCACCATGTCATTGCATTCCCTATAGCCTTCTCAATATAATTAGCATTAAGTTTACGACCCTTACTCCAAAACCTAACTTAGAACTTCAGCTCATTCTTGCATTGCACTCGTTGCTTAAACAACTTTCGGCATTGAAGCATTATCAAGTATGAACTATTGCATATTAGTAAGCTGAGAGGCGTCATTTTTGGCTTCCATTGACATGGCAGTTTGTACTTGAATTTTTCATTTTAGTTCACATTGATTTAATCTTTTTGCTATTTATGTCAATTTCTTTTTTGCAGCCAGCTTCACCAACTACATTAGGGAAGGAAATGGCAAACTTTGCTGTCAGATTAAGCAACCAAGGGAAAATAGTTTCTGGAGTTCGTATATTAGGGAAGTTTGCTGGAGCTGTTGGAAATTACAATGCCCATAAAGTTGCTTATCCCAACATTAACTGGCCAACTATAGCAGAAGAGTTTGTAACATCTTTGGGGGTCGGATTCAACCCTTATGTGACGCAGGCATGATCTTCAACACTTAAAGATATCTATATTTTTCCGTATCTCTCTCTCTCTCTCTCTGATTATATTAATTACAATCATACTATTTATTATGCTTAACACATTAATACATATAGATCAAGTCTGTTGATATTTGCAATGTTGATGATGCTAGAAATGTTCCAAGCTGGCCCTTATGGAAGTTGTAGAGATTTTAAAAAAACTAGGGCTGATAACATGCTTTTAAAAGCTTAGGTGTAGAATATCTATGAGTACAGATACATCTATCATATTCTAGTTTTATTAATAAGAAGTTCATAGGAAGTTACTTAATGAACAAATTATTGTTACCCATATTTTTGGGATTTAATTTGGTAGCGTATCTTTTTCTTATGTGTTTGTGTGCTAATTCGCACTAGTCTTAGGATTCACCACGGATAAGTGTTGCTGTTAATCAAAGCATTTACTTTTATAAAAGTGTCAAAATGGTCTTTGACTCTTTACAGGAGGTCATTTTATTCCCATTTTTTTTATAAATGTGTCGATTTAGTCCACATACTCATTTAATATGGGTTGAAATAGTCTCTAATGAGGAATATTTTAGCCCCCATTAAAACATTCTTCAGACTAATTTAATATTTTTATAAACTCTGAGACTAAAACGATCCCATGTAAATAGTCAGGAAACTATTTTGACACAACTTATTTTTTTTTACAGGCGAACTCCTGTTATCGCTTTAATTTTTAAAACACCCAATTCTAGCTGCAGTTTTTTTTATTCTTTTCATTCTTTTTTGCAGATTGAGCCTCATGACTACATTGCAAATTTGTTCAATGCTATTGTCCTATTCAACAACATCTTAATTGATTTCAATAGAGATATTTGGAGCTACATATCATTAGGTTATTTCAAGCAGGTATGCTTTTTAAATAAACACAAATTTTTAGTTCCTTGTAATAATAAAATTTAAAATTTGTGTATGAAGGTTCATTCTTCTTTTTTTAATACAATTTTTCTGCAGATAGCTAAGCCTGGGGAGGTTGGTTCTTCCACCATGCCTCACAAGGTTAATCCTATTGATTTTGAAAACAGTGAGGGCAATTTGTGCTTAGCAAATGCTGTCTTATCTGCCCTTGCCATGAAGTTGCCCATTTCGCGCATGCAGGTAACAATTTAATTTCTGATCGTTTATGGAATCTCACATAATTTCAACATTTTGAAGGCTTCATACGATTCTTTGATGTTTCTTGACAATTAATATTTTATTTTTGGGGCATTTTCATACCACTCAATTCCTAAGAATTTACATGTATAATACCTAAATTTATATTTGTACATTTATACCAACTAAATTTTTCATATCACATAAAAAGTATCGCCATTTTAACCTTTAGGAAGTAAGATATACCTTTTCATGCTTGGCTAAGGTATGTATGTAAAAGTTGAAGTCACAGAATTTTTATGTGTTTACATATGACACATTAAGTTTTTATTTTTACATACAGAGCACTCAACTCTTTAATATCACACTAAACATGTCACTATTATTAACTTTTTAAAGTGAGATACATCTTTTCATACATAGGTTTATGATACTAAAGTGTTATAAATATAAATATCAAACTTTAGTCAATTTAGATATGTAAATGCATAGGGACTGTGTGTTATATATGTATTTCTTCCCTTTTTTTTAATACTTTAAATGGAGTTTTGACTGACAACCGAGTGCTGAATTTCTAATATGGAATTGTTTGACAGAGGGACCTAACTGATTCGACTGTTTTGAGAAATATGGGAGTTGGTTTAGGTCATTCTCTCCTGGCTTATTCAAGCACTTTACAGGGGATTGGGAAACTTCAGGTAAGCAATATGATTCAGTTCACATTGGCTATGAACAATTTGTCTCTTTTTTGAAACAGAGAAAAATGTCAAAATAATCCCCAAACTTTTTGCATGGGGTCATTTTAGCCCCAGAGTCTATATGAAGTCTCAATTTACTATCTAAACTCTTTTAATATGGGCTGAAATAGTCTCCACGAAAGACTACTTAGCCGGAATTTAAAAAATTTGTGGGGACTAATTTGATACTTTTATAGATATTAAGACTAAAATGACCCATATAAACAATCGGGAGACTATTTTGACACTCTACTCTTTTGAAACATGAGTAAAAAATATACAGTTCTTTGGTAAAGTTGAGCACATAGTTTTTCTTAGCTTTTTCTTTTTGGAACTCTCTATCTTTAGTTTCACTGCAGACATCTTACCCAATGACACATTTTTTTTACATTTAATTTGGTTATTCTTACATTTTTTACAAGTCTATCTTCTATTACAGATTATATTTCCTTGGCTTCGTGTTTATTTTGTTTAATATTTTTATTAATCTAGATATAATTAGTACTTTTGAAGATTATATTACCTTCATTGCAGTGTTATACACCTTAAAAGCAAAGATTAGTCCTATTAAAAATTTAATTTTTACATGTTTTTTGTTAGATTTCTCTTATCATCTTCACTAGATATTGTGCTTTTTCTAAGTTATATTTTTCACTGAGACAAGTAAATTATCCAAAAAGACCCATTCAGGTAATTTTTTCTTTTCGACAGGTTAATGAATCTCGTCTTAATGAGGACTTGGAGCTCACGTGGGAAGTACTTGCTGAACCGATACAAACCGTAAGGATATTATTTCAATCTAGGAAGATTTACATACACACCACTTATTTCCTATATATTTACGTATCTATCACCTATACTTCAATTTTTACATATATATGCCACCTTACCTATGGTCCTATGCATGCATGAAAATGTGTATTTCACTTTTGAAAGTTAAATAGTGTATTTTTGATCTGATATGAAGGGTTTGGGCGGTATAAATGTAAAAAAATAAAGTTTTGATGTTGGATATGTATACACATAAGAACTTGTTGGTATGCATGTAAATGCCCCTTCAATCTAATATATGGATGAGTTTATCAAAATTAGATTCTAAAGATAATATCTTTTGCAAAATAATATTTAATAAAAAAAAATTATTTGCACTATCAATGTTGTAAGTTTTGTTTGGGCCGACTACAGCTGCTTGTAAATTTTTTTTTTGA
This sequence comes from Phalaenopsis aphrodite, assembly GCA_003013225.1. Classification (NCBI taxonomy): domain Eukaryota; kingdom Viridiplantae; phylum Streptophyta; class Magnoliopsida; order Asparagales; family Orchidaceae; genus Phalaenopsis; species Phalaenopsis aphrodite. The sequence continues at coordinate 2,712,488 of NEWO01000026.1, forward strand.
AAGCTATTACAGAAGTTGTATACTTTTCCCTTCTGAAAAAGCTGGACAATAACTTTCTCAAATTTATTATCATAGTCTAGCTGAGTTGGCTGTAAAAATAGAAGTTTCTTCTCTATAAAAAATTCTGAAAATAAGAAGAAAGCTACAAACAAATAGAATTGCGCCATTTGGTTGAAAGGCCAAGTAGAGAAGAAATTGTCAATGTTTGTAAAATTTGTTTGGGGCACTTACAACTGTTTGTAATTTTTTTTTAAGCTATTGTGGATATTATAGGTTTTTTTTTTTTTTTTTTGAGTTAACAATTTTCTTATTGCTACCATGTTCTAGAAGAAATAATTGTAAAAAATATACTTTTCTCTACATAAATTTCTGAAAAGTAACAAATAAGGCTGCATTCAAATAGAATTATGTCATTTGCTTAAAATGCAATTTTGTGAAAAAAATTATCCTAAACAGACCCTATGTTGGTTCTTGATTTGTCTATGAATCACATCTAAGGAAGAGAGTGTAAGACAAGAGAGAGACAGAGAGAGAGACACATGGTAATGAACCGTAATTTGAATTGTTGATTGGCTTTTTCTAGGGAAATGATCATTTTATTTTTAAAGGAGGGGATACAATATGTGAAGCTACATATTTGCCCCTACTTAAATGGGGCAGTACAAAATATTTTGGGTGTTTTACATATAATGTTTTGATTACAGGTAATGCGTAGATATGGTATCCCTGAACCATATGAGAAACTGAAGGATTTCACAAGAGGAAGGGCTATCACCAAAAATAGTATAAGAGATTTTATAAAGGACTTAGATTTGCCTGAGAAGGCTAAATCAGAGCTGCTGGAGCTCACTCCTCGGTCTTACATAGGAGAAGCAGAGCAATTGGCACAAGTTGTGGATCATGCAATTCATTTGGTGAGTGGATTCAGATTACAGTAAAAACTTAAAAAGCTTTTCATTGAGAAATTCTTGCAAATTTGCAATTAATAATTACTATAATAATAAATTTTCGGTCATTTTTTTCTATGTTTTATGTATAATGTTTCATAACGGAGAAAAATGATTCATGTAGCCAACCCCACTTACTGGGATGAAGGTTTTGCTGTTGTTGTTGTAAGTATAATGTTTTGATACTTAGCTGGTAATTACAAGGATTTGTATTTTTTTATGTTATGGAGTGAATTTTACGAGTATGTTATGCAATTTGATAAGATTTTCAGCTATTTTGTTAAGAATGAAACGGAAATTTTATGAACGCCGCATACCTTTGCATTCATATATCGAATACTGAAAGTTTGATATTTATATTTATAACACTTTGGTGTCATAAACCTTCGCATTAGAGGGTGCATTTCAATTATGAAAGTTATGACGGTGTTATTGATGTAATATTAAAAATTTGAACATTGTGCATGTGAATATGAAAGTTCAAGTGTTAGATATTCAAATATATAAGAATTGTGTGGTATGTATGTAAATGCCCCAAAATACAAATTTAGAAGGTGCATCCTTTGTTTTTGATATAATATATGCATGTCGCTGACCTTATTCGTGTGAAGTCCAGGAGTTAAGATGAGAATATTATGACGTGCAGCTGGCCGCTCGTTCGGACAACGGTTCGGATTTGGCCATGCCACCGTGTATCGCATGTCGGGCCATTCGGGCCATCATCCGGATGTGCAGTTTCTACTCTTAAGCCACCAAAGACTACCATAATAAATATAACATGTTAAGCACTTTGGGATTCATTGAGATTTTTGACCTTACATTTGTGTTAGGATTTTAAAGCCCATTAAGTCATTTAAGTTTCCACCAGGCGAGTTAAATATTTAACCAAAACATAAGCTCGACTCTAAAATTTTTGTTCGGGTCCAACACATTTTATTTTTTGAGTTGGGTTCAGATTTTACCCCACTTTAATTTGACCCTAAATTGACTTTGAATTATCGAGTTTTACCCAAATAATTATTATGCAGATGTTAAATAGGTTATGCTAGTGTGGCTTGAGTTGAGTTGGTTAGGTTGAAGACTGGGTGTGTTTGGGTTAAATTTTCTAACTCATTTAATATTTAGGTTAGATTTGTGTCAAACCTAAACCCAATTTGACGCTCCTAACTACAATTCTAAACTTCAAATAATGTAATAATATTTACAAAGTTGGACGGATAAATTAACTTCTTAGAAAGTTATGATGGAAATTATAAATGCGTGCTATAAAATTTGAGGTGGTAGAATAATGAATTATTGTTTTAGCGTTGCACGAGAATGCACCGCACTCATATAAAATGAACAATCAGTGATTATACCATAAGTTTTTATGTGGAAAACTCAGAAAAGTAAAAAACCATGGGGTCTAGCCCAACTGAAGAAATGTACTATAAGCTGAATATTACATGGAGTCCCTCGTCTTATAGGTGAGAAATGTTTGAACACTCTTCGAGGTTACAATGTTGGTGGAACTTATTGTAAGAAGTGGGTGACGACCAATGGTGATCGACCACAATCAACGAGAGATGGTTGGCGGTGGTAGGTGACCAGCGGCCAGCAGTGACTGAAGTCAGCCAGCAATGAGGTGATGTTGAAGTTCAGTTCCTCTAAGCTTCAAGCTTTTCTTTAAGCTTTAAGGCCCCCCAAAGTAGTTTTATTTATAGTGTTTTGAGTATAATTAATGCAGAAATATGAACCACTTTGATCAGATGGCTTAGGGAGCTTATTTCAATTAGATGATGTTTGATGGATATTTGAGTGTCTTAACGATGTTGGAATTGAGCGAGCTTGGGTTCGTTGTATTCGTCTCATCGAGACGCTTGATTCAATTATAAACTCATAAGATTTTACATTCTTCTGACCTTTTAATTGCGTTGCAACCACTAAGAGTTAAAAATGTTTTAGCGTTGTTTTAGGTGTTGCACGAAAATGATAAAAAGTTCTAATTTATAAGTAAAGCCTCGTAGTCACCTGAATTTGGACCCAGCAACCACCAACAGTTGATTAATGCGTCAAGATAGCGATGAGAATCGCAAAAGGCACTCCAAGGTTAATAACGCAATTTGACAATTAATGCAGAAGCTAAACGGAAACCTCGCTCATAAATTCAGAGATTTTTCTCAAGCTAGAAAACAAACTAGAAATTCACCCAAATCACCACCCAGTGGTCGGGCTCCTCAAATAAATAATAACCCCACCGTCGCACCCAACTGGATTACTTCACTTTTCTTATAATTCCGACGGCGGTGGAGCGGCCGAGATAGGTGAGAATTAGGGTTAGGGTTTCGAGAAACACTAATCGTTGCTTACCTCTGGTATCAATGGATCACTCTGTTAAGCGGTCGATTCCGGAGGAGGGCTCTCCGGATGAGGCGGATCCGATCTTCCCTTACGGCAGCGACGGTTTGTGCTGCTGCTTCGCCCCTATGTATTTGCGGAGAAACTCAATCTCCACGCCGCCGGAGTGGTGGGGACGGATTCCGGCCGGCGGCGGCGTGATCGGAGCGGGAGTTAGTTCCGGGTGGTGGAACCGTGGGGTCGGGGCACTGATAAAGATCCGTGAGTGGTCCGAACTGGTCGCCGGACCGCGTTGGAAGACCTTCATCCGGAGATTCAATCGGAACCCTAGATGTTCGAGAATCGCGCAGAGATTTCAGTACGATCCCTTCAGCTACGCACTGAACTTCGACGACGGATTTGGTGGATCAGAGAGTCCCGAAAACGAGTCTAGATTGGGCGAACTCTCCTCCTCCTCCTCCAGGTACGCCATCACGCCGCCGGCGAAGCCGAGGATGGAGATCCGAGCTTCGCCGGATATCACAGTTGACCGCCCACGTGCACTGATCGGCCCTGGATGAATATGCAGGCTGTTGTTGGATTGGCACTCATTAATTGTGAACTCTTTGTATTGAAGATCTTAGTTTTTTTTTTTTTTTTTGAATTTTGTTTTACTTTTTTGTTTAATAAATTGTCAAAAAAAAAGGATTTTTTTTTGAACTACTGAATTGATAAGTGTGCTGTGCTATTTTGATATTTTAGTGAAAATTTGAAAAATAGATGAAAGATGGTGTTAGATTTGTAAATAAGATTGTTTTTAGTGCTATGTATATAATTTTCCTTCTTATAGAAAAATGTAAATACTAATAATGTAGCCTTGATACAGATTCAAACTAGTACTGATGATTGGCTATCAAATGTAAGGTGTTGTTGGGTCCTTTTAGAGGTTTCTGTCGCGTGTATAGTTATTAATGGTCTGATTTAAAGTTGAGTTGGGATTGTTTCATTGGTCCGTCTCGAAATCAAAATGAGTTTTTTGGATCCTTTCCGGCTCGAAATCGGCTTGATTCGGCTTGAAATCAAAATGAGCTGGCTCAAATGAGCTATTTGGATCAGTTCCAGTTTTAAATTGACTTGATTAGGCTCGAAATTGAAACTTGCTGGCTCTAATGACCTATCTGGTCTATCTGACTCGAAAATGAAACGAGCTCGCTCAAATGATTATTTTGATCTGTTTTGGGTCAAAGTCGGCTCTATCCAACTCGAAATTGTTGCATTATTTCGATCAGTTTCAACTTTAAATCAGTTTTAGCATTATATGTATACTTTTTATAAATAAAATAATGCACTTTGAGTTGATCTCGAGTCAGTTGGAGCCCTTCAATTAGGGCTGTCAAAAAAGCCCGTTGTTCGCGAACAGTTCACGTTCGATTCGTCAATGAGTTCGTGTTCGATTTGTTCGATAAGTAAACGAGACGAACGTGAACAAATTTTTTTCGTTCGATTAGTTAAACGAACCAAACACGAATAGTGATGCGTTCGTTCGTGTTCGAATCGTTATTGTTCGAAATATAAAAGAATTTAAAATAATTATATATTTATATATATAATTTATGATATTTTAAAAAATAAAATTTTATAAATTATAATATATTATAAATTAATAATAATAATATATTAATATACTATATTAGTAATATACAATTATAGATATTATATATTTATATGATATGAGTTATATGATTAAGATAATATATTATTTATATATATTTATATTAGGGATGTCAAACTGGCTCGTCGTTCGCGAACAGCTCGTGTTCGGCTCGTTCGTTAAGAAACGAACACGAACAATGACTTCACGAACAATTTCAAACACGAGCTTATTTCAAACAAGCTAAATTTCAAATGAACCGAACACGAACACAAGCTCTGTTCGTTCGTGTTCGATTCGTTTACACCCCTACCTTCAATGTACGAAAAAAAAAAAATTGATCGAAAGCTTCGGCTCATTTGTTTCGATCCGAGCTAAATTCAAATAAATGTTCGATCGATTATTAACACCTATATACTCAATCCCTAAAATTTGATATTTATATTTATAACACCTTAGTAGTATTTTTAACAACACGTTAAAAATTTAAGTGCTATGCATTAGATATGTAAATACATAAAAATTGTGTGGCATGCATATAAATCCCCCTTTAACAATAAATTTAGCAAAATTTATATGTTTTGAAAAACAAGATTTATAATTTTGGGCTGCCATATAAAATGAGCTATTTGGATTTTTTTACAAGTAAAAAATTAAACATTAAAAATATAAAAAATTAAATTTTAATATTAGATATATAAATTTATAAAATTGGTTGATCATATTCACCCCAAATTTTTTAATGAAAATTGAAAATTCTCATATTTTTATGCAGCCACACTTACATACATATCACAACAATCTTATATATTTACATATACAACATTAAATATTTTATATTTATATCTACAACATTTTAAATTTTTATATCTTATTAAAACTATCACCCTCATCCACTTTTCAAAAATAAAGCATACATTTTTATGAATAAATTTATGGCACCAAAATGTTATAAGTATAAATATAAAATTATAGATGGTTGTCATGTAAATACATAAGTGTTAATTGCGATTAAATTTTCCATTTTTTTTTATTAAAATCAAATCTTAACTTGATTTTTTGTGGCTTAATTGAAGAAAAATATTACATCAGAACTCCACACGTAGAGTTACGTGCGGAGTCCAATGAAATCACATCACAAGTAGAGAAAAAAAACACAGATGAATAATCTCCCCGTGTTATTTAGATATGATTGTATGTTATTTAAGTGTTATTGATGTGTTATTGTGTTATTATAATACCAAGAATATTCTCAGAGCACAATAACACATGAATAATACTGATAACACCTGAATAACACGGGGGTAATATTCCCCTATATTATTGTGTTCTATGATTTCATTGGACTCTGCACGTAACTTTACGTGTATAGTCCTGATGTAATATTTTTTTCTTAATTCAGAGCACTGTAGATTTTATTAAAATAGTAATATTATGTAAGCTGGAAATATATTATTTTTTTATAATGCGACATGTTTATCATCTCCTATCCAAAATTTTTTTATTTGTTAGGATTAATAATTGATAGAAAATAAATAATATTTTTAAGGATTAGACTCTCATCGATCTCCCAAAAAAAAAAAAAAACAAAAAAAAGGAGCCGGCTGCTGATTAAAACTGGCCAAATTGATTGTGAAAAATAAAAAATAATTATTTTATAAGCATAAAAATACTAGAAATGATGACTGACACCCAACCTAAATAATTGAAAAATTATTAATTGCACAAGGGCTATTTTGCATACTTACCAACATAGCATATGATTCTTATGTATTTATGTATATGAATATATTATATTTGTTCTTATAATATAACATAATCATTGAGAATTTTTGAACCTTTCCATCAATATTTGCAATATATATATATATATATATATATATATATATATATATATATATATATATATATATATATAATGTAAAAATGAGACAATTATGCATAATATACATGAAATATGATACAAACTCCCATTAAAATCAAAGAAATGACAGTGCAATGTACAAAAATGACTTCAATGGCTGCAAAACCTTAAAACAATATAGCATATTTAAAAAGTAGCTGATCAAAGCATTATAAACTCAAAGAAAGATTTACAAGCATATCATTCAAATCTTATGCATTTACATATCGAACAGCTGAACTTCAATTTTTACATACATACCGCATATTCAATTCCTTACCTTTCCATGTAAGAGTGCATTTCACTTTTTAAAAGCTAAAATGGTGGCATTATGTATGTGATATGAAAGATTTGGGTGATACAAACATAAAAATAATAATAAAATTTAGGAGAAAGATATGTAAATATATAGGAATTGAATGGAATCTAAAACCTCAAAGAGTGTCTTCCTTTGTTCCTCTTCTTCTTCTATGAGTCTTAGAATCCTTAATACTGAGTAAGACATCCCAAATAATCCATGGAAAGCTAAGAAACCTTTTTGAGGACCAATATTTTGGATGGCAGGTAATGTGATACCAAGCCGAAGCCATCTTCAACGACTCGCTTTCGCGGCAGCTGCCAAACCAACTCCTAACCTCGTGATGCAAACTCTTCACCGCAATCATAATCCGATCGGCAATATCCCCAAATTTCTTCTTATCTCTCAGCACATAGGCCGAGTCGGTGCTTCGCACGAAGCCCGTAAGTATCTCATCTTCATGCTCGGCTCCGAAATAGTTCATCAAAAAGCTCAACTTTTCGGCGTACCGGTCGTAGTAATCTTCAGCCGATTTTAAGAATGTTTCAAAACCTTCGACTTCGAGATCGGTGTCATATGAAGCAGCGGCGAGTTCTTCGGACCAGACGGTATCGGAAGTTTGCAGATTTTGATGAGTTGTGGCGGCCCTATAGAGTTTTCCTAAAACACCTTTGGAGGTATAGGTGGATCGGTCCAATCTCTCCATGAAATCAGGAAATTGTTTCGGTCTTAGGATTCGGGGCATCTCGGCCGGGACTCCGGTTTTGGCGAAATCGACGGCCATGGAGTGAAGGTTTGCGAGCTGAAGGCATTTGGGGCTTCGAGCTTTGAGGGGTTCTGAATCGGCGTAGACGAGATGAGTGGTTGAGATGGCGCCGAGGTTGTCGTTGATCATGTAATCGACGAAGAATTTATGGATTTCCTGTTGTTTTACATGGGAGATTAAATCAATCAAACAAGAGGATAAGTCCATAATTCAAAGAATGAAGAGAAAAGTTTAAAATTCTAGACGACTTTTAGTTGTTATGATAATGAGATGGCAAGAGATGGCAAGAGATGGCAAGAAGGCACATAGATGACTGGGAAGTAAAGAGAAAAATGAAGGGCACATTTACATAAATACAGCCCAATTCCTATGTATTTACATATCTAACAACTAAACTTTATTTTTTACATCTATACCACCAACATTTTTAATATCATATAGTTTGCAGGTTAGAAGAGAGACGTGGCCATCAGACATAATTTGCAGCCTTGTAAGTCCTTCAAAACTTAAACAGTGTTTGGCTAGAACGTAAAATTGCTGCTAACCAATTGACATTGTTAGAAGTGGACAAAATCACTGAAGCTGGCTGGTGAGAAACTACAATACAAACATGTTAGAAATTGATAAAACCATAAAAGAATCAACAGGAATTGCGTTCTGTGATCAGAGGAAGCCAGAAACCTTATCCGACTTCACAAAAAAATTGACATTCTTCTGCAGACATCTTTAACAAACCTTTACAAGAAGCTGTAAACTTCAAGCATGAAGCAAAAAACATAAATTTTGGATTTTGGAATTAAAATTGGGAGTAAGTAAAAAACTAATGCATTTCAGGAGAGATTTAGTAGAGCACACCTCCAATGTTACTTCATGATCCTGAAGACGTGGCCGAAGTCCAATGTAGTCCATTGGTGGATCAGTCTGCGGCGGAACAAGTCTTTCATCCCAAGATATAAAATACAAGTCCCCATCTAAATCTCCACCAGAGCACTCATTTGGATGTGGCCTAAGAAAAATGAAAATCCAACACTACAAAGAGGTCGTCGCATAAGATATAAACTAGCATAAATTCATTTCTTATCAAATGCAAAACATATTGAGATGATGAGAAAATTTTATCACTAACCTTGAATGCAAATTCAAAATCTAATAAATGGAGTTGTTTCATGTATAATACATGCATTACTAAAACTCAACCTAACATCTACATATATGCTACCAACAGACAAATATCATCCACATAACTTCTACAACTCTGTTACTGACCAACTCAAGGAAATATATAAGGACATGATTGCATGATTTTGAAGGGGCATTTTTCCATTCTCCCTCATCGAACCACTGATGGAGGCATGGGTAGAAGAGGTGGTCGGCAAGGTGATAGGTATAAATAGTTATCTTGAGCAATATTATGCAACAAAATTTCTCTATTAGGCATTGGCAACGAACACTAAAAGGATAAAGGAGACAGTTCAGCGAATGAGGCTTTCAAAAGAGGAAATTGGCATTAAAGAAGCTAGCAGCAGATAAGATGGTCTGGCATGAGGTGTGAGATTTTCCTCAATCTCTGGTGAGCATAACAAATGGAGGAAATGTGGTTTAGTTTGGAAATGTAAAAAGAAAGTGGGGAAAAAATACTAGTAAGATAAAAGTGAGAAATATTTATTTGAGAAAATATATACATATTTCTAAACAAGTAGATCATATATCTCTACACAACTATGGATGTACATGAATCTAACCAAACCACGTCAATATCTTCGGTCGTTTTTTTGGTGTTCCCCTTGCCTAACATAATCATTGCTCTCAAGAGCGAGAGGTTTATACTTAACAATTCATATCAAAGTTGCGCTTGTTTTAGAGTCAATCGTAACAAGAAACCAATGACACACTAAAATAGGAAGTTGATGATCAATAACAAGTTCAATAAAAAAAACTTTAGCAACTAGAAAATGCAGAGCAAGGATTATTATGGCACGAAAAATAACATTTATCTTTAGGTCAAAGATAGGAACTATAAGCCATTAAACTTTGGATCTCCATAACATACATGCATTAGGAGTTGTACCCTAACTACTGACAAAGAAACTCGCCTTCCATATAGTGCACATGAGGATCATAATTAGCTTGATGAAAGCCTTATCACACGTGTGAAAGAAGCCTTTTGAAACAAATAATGTGTATTAAATGATTTTCTTTTAATATCAAAATGAGTAAGGATATTTTGATAATAGCAAATATCAATGAGTTTAATTTGATCACAAGTCGACTAAGCTTGATTGATATTAACTTTGATGGTAAATTTCATCGATTGAGCTTATATTCATTACTAAAATAGAGACGGGATAGAATTATAATAGTCATTAACAATTCATACGAGTCTATGAAATTTAAGTTCAATAATGTCCATAACTTGATTTAAAATATGAACATCAAGAGATAAGAATTATGTGAAGGTTCTTTTTATGTTGCTCTAAATCTTGAGAGCAAATGAAGGTATGCGATCACAGGAAATAAAGGAAATATATTACAATTTTAGTATAAGAGCCAAGCAAAAGGTCAAGGTTGTATATGTTGACAATTTTATAGGTTTGACCAAATGAAATGAGGCTGTCAATAGAGTAAATACTGCAAAGAGTCAAGTGGAAGTATTGAGAGAAGTAACTTCTAAAAATATTATTGATGACCTTAGAGAGAAATACAAAAAAAAATTATGTCAAATGGTAAAAGAATACATGTTTGCCAATGATGAACTGAGACATTACAAAACATTGGTTAACCCCCAATAAATGATTGAGAGGGGATGCTGCACAAAGATAACACTATCAAAACATTACATTGAAATTTAATCTCAAAGTGGGATCATTGAAATGAAAAGATTATTCTCAGTAATTTGAATATATAAATTCAAAACTATATAAATTAATTTCATATATTTTTTTATTCACTTCTAAGAACTCTACCCAAAGTCTACAAATATATTACCTACAACATCATAAGATCGACTTAACTTCTATGAGTTTACCAGAAACCACCTCTAAGTATCATACAAGGAGATGGTTGAATGATGTCAATAGGCATCAATCATTCTTTTGCTTCATTTAGTCGAATGTAGAGGTGGCCAGTAAACCATTTAAAACTCACCCTAAACATAGAATATCATCATTGTGGATTCAAACAATAAAGATAATAGGAATGGCTCGTATGATTAGAGACTCCTTACAGAGATAGCAGTGGTTCCCAATATTTCAAATCTGAAGTGTACTGAGAATCTAGTGCCAACTAATAATCTTGTAATGGAAAATGTGCCTTCTTGTGGTGATGATGAATCAGCCCGAAGTTTTAAAAAATGTGGTAGAAACCTCCTCTTTGAGCAAACATTAAATTTGATTCATCAGCTATAAATATGACGGAAACCTAGAATCTAAGCAATCATATGGTTATAATGGCAGTCTTCCAAAAATAGAAGCACAAGGGGATAAAATTTTTCAAATCTTAATTTTCAAGTGGGCAATAATAATGAAAAGCAATTTTCCAAACCCTAAGGTTTACTAGACTTCAGTCAAGATGCAATAATTTACTAACGATATTGGTATTCTTGACTTGTGTGAAGTTAATGAGGCCTTCCCATCATCGTTACAAGAAAATTTTCTTTTTTGCTATCATGTCTGTCGCTTTGTCGTATGTCCCTCTTTTTCGGTTCCTACCTTCTCCTGTTCAATCATATCACTTGGAAAATAGATTTATTTGAAAAAGGGAAGTATACGACGATCGACAGACTGACGACTCCTTTTAAAATAAAAAAGAGAAAAACGAACGAAAACAAAATGATGAATCCGCTGGGGATGAGTCTCTCACTCCATACTTGGAGTTTCGCTTTTTGGGGTTATAGTCTCTCTCCATACTAGGAGTTTCGCTCATATTATCGTGACCTGGTTTTCTTCCTTCGAGTCACAGTTGAGCATTTTTGTGAGACCTTAGTTTTCAGTCAATGTGTCAGTTGCTAAAGGTAGCAACTCGATGCATTTTATCCCTTCTCTCACCCTCAACTGTTCGGTTGCTGCATTATCTCACGCATCGATGTCGTTGTACCTCGTGATTGCTTTCATAACCTCTCCTTATTTCAGATCGTTGTCCATTTTTGCCTGACGATGCGGAAGAGCAGGAAGATTGATATGATCGCTACTGCCGGGGGAACCCTTTCCCTCCTCCCAGAAGGGGTTTCTGTGCTTTTGAAAGTGTCATACCTTTCAGTTCCTTCGAGCACTTCTGTGGGATTACCTTATGTGATCCTACGCTCTCTGAGGCGTTCGCTCTGTGTCCTCCCCCTTAAAAGGGGAACATGCATATTGAGTCGTTTCTACGTCCTCTTAGGCATTTTGCTCTGTGTCCTCCCCCTTAAATGGGGAGATGTGCATATTGAGTTGTTCCTACGCCCTCTGAGGCATTCGCTCTGTGCTCTCCCCCTTAAATGGGGAGATGTGCATATTGAGCTGTTCCTATGCCCTCTGAGGCATTTGTTTTGTGCCATCTCCCTTAAAAGGGAGCGTGCATATTGAGCTGTTTCTACGCCCTCTGAGGCATTTGTTTTGTGCCCTCCCCCTTAAAAGGAGAGACGTGCATATTGAGTTATTTCTACACCCCTTAGGTGTTTGCTCTGTGCCCTCCTCCTTAAAAGAGGAGTCATGCATATCGAGTTGTTTTTGTTGCAGTAGCTCCTGTAGCGCTCGCTTCTTTTGCAGAGAGAAACCGACGCTCGATAGCGATGTGCCGCAGCACTTAACGGTCTTTTCCACACCCGTCCCTTCGTGTTCTCATAGATCTCCCAGCCATAGGCAGGTGAGTCTTTTGTCAACAGTATGTTTTTCACTATTGTCTCCATCGTGACTTCTGTCTCGGCTCTCTTCTTCTATTCAGGTTCCCCTGAGGATCCACCTATCCCATGATTAGGCAGGAAGGCCAGGAGACTAGGAATAGATTACTGCGAATTTAGCAGCATATTTTGCTTCAGTTTTCTATACCTGTCCCGATTCCAGTTGAGGAGGTGCCTTTGGCCCCCGAATTGTGAGTCGTTTTACAACTGTCCCCTATTGTGCGGACTACATCCCCACCGGATGCTAGTTACGTGGCCTCCTTTGAAAATGAGTTGTACATGTGACACTCTTTTCATTGTAGTAGCTCGTATCAGTGCTACTTTTCCCTCGAGGAAGAGACTAGTACCAGATGGCGATGCGCTACAATGCTCTTTCTCGTTTTCTAGCTTCTCTAGTAGTCCCTCTGTTTCTTTAAGGATTTTCATCCCGCAAAAAGTTGCACTATCTATAAGAGCCAAAGTTAGCTTCTTACGGTATTGTCCTTTAGCAATGTGGACCGGGTCTCCGCTACGACTTGTTTTGGTTCCGGCCTGGGATTGATGCTTAAATTCCGTCGGCTGAGAATCACCTTTTTGTCCTTTGGTGGTGTGGATCGAGTCCCCACCATGACACGTTTTGATTCCAGCATGGGATAACGTTGAGATTCTGTCAGCTGAGAATCGTTTCTCTCCTCAATTTGGTTGTGTGGGCTATACTCCAGCCAGAATTGCTAAGAGGTTCTTTCCGCCTCAGGATGCAGGTCATTCTCACCCTGCAGTCTGTGTTGTTGCTACCACGAGTTCTCTGACCAAGAAGATCGCAGGAGTAGCTTCCTCTTTAAGAGGAAATATTTCCACTCGTTTGACGACCGTCCTAGCCACCATTGTTATGGGTTTCTCTGAGGTCTCGCTTGTCCTTATATTGGGCAAGGGCGTTCGGAGGAATAGGAACAAACCGCTGTAACTATGACAGCTGACTCAGCCACAGGTCTCTATACCTGTTGGGATTACAAATTCCCCTCTATGAAGACTGGGTCCTCTTCCTTAAAAGAAGTTCCTTATCTGGATCCTTCAGATGTCCGAACAAACTTTTTTATTCCTCTTATCCTATAAGCTCTCGTAGTAGGAGATTGGGGTTCGCTTGTCGATTCGTTACGAGGCCGGGATATGTGTTTTCTGTCATGCATGCCATGAGACCCGCCTAGGTGTTGCATGGTACACTTGGTGTGGTACTTAGTGCCACTGTACCAGATGTTGTGCCAGGTATCATTGATGATCCTACTGGAGTGGCTTTTGCCTACATTTGATGTGCCCACTTTTTCCATGAGCTATAAGGAAAATATTGTGGCTTCTTCTTCATCGTGTTAGATGAATTTTGTCCTACATTGATAAAGGGAGATCTGGGGCGCGGCCCCGTCGATTCTCACCTTGTTGAGGACAAAAGTTTATCGCCTTACTTTGGCGAATACCTAGTGGGTTAAGTGAATTTCTGCCACCACATCTTTTGATATCCCGACGCTGAGTGCAGAACGACTTTCTAAATTAACGGTGAGGGGTTTACTTGCTTTTTCGTTGAAGAGTGCTTTATCCTACCTTTTTTCACCTATTAAGCAAGGCTATTATGGATGTTCTATACTCCAAATGGGGGACAACCGAAAACCTCTTTGTTGATGACATATTGTATCGATTAGTCCATCTTGCTAGTCTTGATTGATACATGTTTACCTGGGATGCGCATCTTCCAGGCAGTTTTGGAGTACCTCATTTGATTTGAGCAAGTATACCTTTTGGCTAAGCTTTAGATGAGAGTATTTCGTTGTTAAGACCACCTTTGTCTAGCATTTGATTTAGTCAGTTATTCTAAACCCGACTAGGATTTGGTGCTTCACCAATCCAGAACCTTATTGACTTTTTAGTTTGTTATTGGTGAAAGAGCATCATTTTGAGATTGATCCACCACTCCCATATCCAACCCTATGAATATGCTTTGTTTGACTTGGTTGATTTTTATCACCTTGTGGATAGTCATGTTGAACTGATCAGAGCATCTATTTCTACAATCAGTCCATGACTCTTCAAGATACCTCGATATCCGACGTTACCGGTTAGACTCTACTTATCTAACCGAGATATCTCTGCATTTTTTTATGCTCCGACTCCAATTTTTAGAAGCCGTTGAGATGGTTCTGAAAGGACCATGCCCCCTCAGTAGATCTTGCCTTGGGTTCGCCTTTGATGATTCTTGAGGTTGAATTTAGGATAGATCATAAGGTTAAGCTTGAGCCAAACCATGCACCTTCTTAGGATTTGCAAATCCTCATGGTTTGGAGGATTCGAACTAAGTCACGATGACCGAATCTCTTCCCTTAATGAACTTTCATCTAAGTCCTGAGAACTCCTCAGAATGACTAGATGAGTGTCATTGAGATGTGAGTAGTTTCAGAGACTATTTAGATCTCTTACTTTTCCATTCAGCTAGACCGATGGAAGTTTAACAAGTAATGAGTTATAAAATCCTAAGAATCTTTATTCATGAGATTTTTGAGTCAGAAGAAAATGCTTTACAACAAAAAGAAGCTCATAAAAAATAGCTATTCTCAGGAAAACAAAAAAAAAATGTGAAATACTTCAAAACAAAAAAAAAAGAAAAAAAAATTGCTCAACACTCCTAAGAAGAAGCTTGAGGTAAGTGGAAAAATCAGAAACTTTAATATAAAGAACTTTCTGATCTCAAAATTCTCCTGATAAGATCCTTAAGATATTATGTTCAGAGAATTGTTTAAGTGACATAGGATGACCGATAAATCAACAATGAATTTAAAGACATCTTCAAAATGAAAACGTTTCCTTCACCCCCATATACGAATGACGAGGCATATTTAGGCTAAAGGTGAAAAAAATTAAAGGACAGGCTAAGGAAAAGTACTTACGGAAAATCCCACCTGGACTTGAATTTTGCAAAATCTCATTTTTTGCATGGTATCTCTGTCATTCTAGGATGCCTACATGAGAGCTCTTTGTACCAGATCAATTTTGTATGTCACGTCAAATCATTCTCGGTAGCGGCTTAGCCCAAGATAAAAAAGAAAAGAGACTCTGATAAGCTCTATAAAAAAATGTGAATGCCAATAAAAAAAAATATGAATGGCATGAAAGGCTCCTAGAAGTAGACTTTTCACCCACTACCTTTTCACGCTTTATGCGTCGACCCTCTGGGTCCGGCGACCCTTCCCTTGGAAGAAAAGCTTGACTTTTTGTGGGCTCTTCAACCACTATCTGTCACGCTTTATGCGTCGACCCTTCATTTGAAAGAATGGCTTGCCTTCTCGTGGGCTATTCGCCTACAACAAAAAAAAGAAAAAAAATCAAGCTGCAATGCAATTGAAGGGTCTACACTCCCACAGAACTTGCATCCGAGGTCGAGGTCGGGAGCGAGAACGAGGGAGAGAACCCGATCATCGAAATGAAAATCCCCGAGGATCAACACTTTACGCTCCGTGCGTTGACCCTATGGGTCTGGCAATCCTTCCTCAGAAGTTGATTTGCCTCTTTGTACGTGGACTCTTCACCCACGCGCTTTCACGCTCCATGCGTTGACCTTCTAGGTTCGACGGCCCTTCCTCCGAAAGAATGGCTAGTCTTTGTACGTGGACTCTTCACCCACGTGTTTTCACGCTTTATGCATCAACCCTCTTAGACCGGCGGCCCTTCTTTTAGAAGAAAGGTTTGTCATCTCGTGGGCTCTTCACCCACCACGTTTATGTTGTACGTGTTGACCCCCAGGGTCCAGTAGCCCTTCATCTGAAAGTTGAGCTACCCTTCGTTGCTAGTTGTTGCAAATGGATTTCATCAAATCCTTTATCAATGAGTTATACTTGAAGAGATATTTTGCTCATTCTCTTTTTCATGTACTTATTGTACTTTATGAAGACAATTGCTTTTTGAAGCACATACACTTTGTAATCCAATTTTTGGAGCAATAGAAAAAGTGCATTTTTGCAATCTCTTCATTATGTGAACTGCGTATGGTGATCACATTACATATGACAAAAGATCACTTAAAGTTCACAACAGTTTCATGTAGGAGAAACTTGTTTTTCTTTTAATTTAATTGCTAGCTCGCATTTCGGGCAAACTGGAAGTCCTACGGGCAGCTTATACCTGGTGCAACCACCAATTTCTATAAAAGAAGCCTTGCCTTTCTCTTACTCTGTCTTTTGTTGATCCGCTCTACGCAGGGTCTGAAGACTACTACTCTCGCTCGTTGCGAGTATGGTTGATATACACGTCCTGCTCATCCTTATGAATGAGTATGTGCTTGTCCCACTTGCTTTGTACGAATGTGGTTGATATCCTTTTATGGATGTGGCTTAGCTTCAAGGCTAGACATTTTCGTGGGTAGACCGTTGCCATAGTCTAACCCCCACCTCTACATCCCCGCAATGTGAGCGATCCTTATCGCTTTATCGAGAAGAGGCATGATGCATTGGCTACAGCACTCAACTTACCTAGCCGATCCGTGCCTAAGCGGAGTACCTTCATACCCGCATTTAAAATCCCCAGTTGGGTCACCTCGTCAGGTGTGTTTACAAAAGCCCCTTCTACAGGTTGGGCTAGTTCAATCTTCCTCACATAAGAGCAACTCTACTAGCCTTTGAGGAATCCCATTGGGAACGCTTTTCTGAGATGAGCCATTGTGCTCATCCAATTACTGGGTCCAGTTACTTCGTGATACCCTTCTGACAGAAATTACCCTGTCATTTTTTGAGGAGTCCCCAATGAGAGTCTCGATAAATAGACTCCTGGCCAGGATATCCCATGTGGGTTGGACCACTCAGTCCACCTAATTTGAGTAATTCGTTGTTTTGCCAGTAGGCTTGTCAAATTAGTCAGAACGCTCGCTCACGTTGTTGATCTGTGCCAAATCAGGATCCATAATACCCGATCAGATTGTTATGTTTTCCTCAACAAAGACTACTTTGCTTGTTCTTGAGGAAATCCCCAGGAGGGCCTACGCTCAGCCGTAGCTTATTACAAAACACCCCGAGGTTGGGCATTTATGCATCCAACCCTCCTCGATACCTCTATGGTATTTTGACCGATTTGAATGACTTTAATCGCCAACTCGAAGTGTGTGTCGCACTAATTCGAGCATTATGTAGCCTCGATTAGTCCATGCATAAAACGAGTATTTTTATGTCTGCAGAAAAGAATCCCCAACAAGGGTCATATAAAATTCCCAAAAAGGGATCACCTGGAATCCTCACTATGGGTCACTTTGGCAAAATCATGCATAAGTGTTACAAGGTTGGATCGCTATATGCATCCGACACCTTTTTGATGTCTCTTCTGATTGGATTGAGTTTTTCCACCACATCAGAATGAGATATTTAAGTCCCCACAAAGCATTGGCAGAACCTTTAAGGTATCCCTTACGTGAGTTTTCCGTGGGTACATTTTGAGATCGTCTCTTCAGCGATTCCTTCGACTTGGTTGATTCCACTCACCATGTCTAGTCGCATGTCGTACTAATCCGAGCTCCATGCTAGCTTGATTAGTCCATGCTTAAACAGGGTATTCTCACACCCGCAAAACTCCCCAACAAGAGTTACATCACTTGTGCTCTCGAGGCACCCTGGTGGTTAGACCGTTCTAGGTCATATAACCATGTTGTTTTTTCTCGATTACCTCGGTTGGTTCCGTCCACCACGTCGAGTGTCATGTCCTATCGGTGTAATGTCGATCCATGGATCCCTAGCGAAAGTTGCTTCGCTCGTGCTCGTAGAAGCACTCTTATGGTTAGACCATCCTGGTCACGTAACCACATTTTTGTCTCGATTGCTTTGGTTGGTCCTAATCACCCCATCGAGCAACATGTCGTATCGGCCTTACCACCGATCCATGTTTCGTCGTAACACTTAGGTGTTTGACTACACTCTGAGAATGCTACCTTATGCTATTCAACCATATACTTGCTTGCTTGATGCAAGGTCAGGATACATATCTCCTGTACCATTTTACATGCATAGGCAGGATACCTACTTCCTGTCCTATTTGATATTTGACTTGGCTGACGCTATTCACCATGTCAGGTTGCATGTTGAACTGGTCCTAGCTCTGTGCTAGCCCGATTAGTCCATGATTAAGTCGGGTATTCTTAAACCCGCAAAACTCTATAGCAAGACTGACCTCACTCAGGTCCGCAAGGTACTATGAGGTTGGATCGCTATGTTCATTCGACCCCTTCGACACCATGTTCGACTTGGTTGATTTTCATCACCTCGTCGAGGGACATGTCGCATTGGTTTAGACTACTTCAGTTGGTCAACCAATCCGTGTTCGGTCGTGATATTCTGATATCTGACAGTGTCGTGACGTCGCGTACGGTGAGGACCAATTTGCTCGGCCTTATCGACCCGTCTCGAATTGCTAGACTGCTTTGTCCATCTAGCATATGACACCTCTCGAACCTTATGACGCATAATCTCATGACGATCCTTTGACTCCATAGCCATATACTACGATGTGCCTCGAGCCCTACGACCTTAGAGTCTGCTTTATTATGAGGACATCATATCTTTTGAAATTTTCGGCTCTATAGCCACTTGCTTCGATGCTTCTCGGACCACAAGACGCTCTAGTCGGTCATTTTATGGGATCTTGTCGTTCGACGTTTCTGCTTTAATGATGGGCTTCTTAGCCAACTCGCCTACCTTTCAAAGAGCGACATAAGGCCCGACGGCAGCCCTCACACGTAGCGTAGGCATGCATGGTTCTAACACTTTGGTTGTTTCAGGGTCATGCCTCTACGGCCTCTAAACCCGTTGTCCAGAGCAGATATAAGTCTCAAGTGTACTCCTCATGGAGGACGTCTCCAGTTTTGGCTTCTCAACCATCCGACTTTGGTGCTTCTCGGACCACATAACGCTCTAGTTGGTCCTTTAATGAAAACATCTCGTCATTCAATGATTTAGCTTTGTTGCTCGGCTTTCTAACCAACCTTAGCTACTTCTCAAGTGATGGTGTAAAACTCTTAGTATTCATCACAGATGTAGTGCGAATGTTAAAGTACGCACCTCAATTAGTTCGCAGGAGGGATCGGAGTCTCATGGCTCTCCTTCTTAACTGATTAATGTGGACTAGTACTCAGAGGAGAGTCGAAGTCCGTTGGTATTCTCCTCTCGATCTAGTCAACCTGTTACCGCTTAGTGAGCGATGTGAGACCCCATGGAAATCCTCATTAAAATGACAGGAGGCTTCCTAGCCAATCTTCCTTCCTCTCATGAGCGGCATAAAGTCCATAAGGCAGTCCTCATTGATGGAGCGCGGGTGTTGAGGTACGCACCTCGATCAGTTCGTAGGAGGGATTGGAGCCCCTTGGCTCTCCTTCCTAACTAATCAACGCGGACTAGTCTTCAGATGTGAACTTTACGCCATTTCTTCTTGATCTAATTAACCTGCTACCGCTTAATGTGCGATGTGAAGCCCGACACTCCTCATTAAAGTAGCAGGCGGCTCCCTAGCCAACCTGTCTTCCGCTCATGTGTGACACGTAGCCCGACGGTCCTCATCGATGATGTGAGGGCTTTTGAGGCTTTAACCCCTCTGTGTTGTGTGGTCATGCCCCTGCAGCCCCCGAACCACCGGGTAGAGTCACGTCTCTAAGACCTCTAAACTCACCCCTAGGTCATGGCTCTATGGCCTCTGAACCTGTTTTTTTGTGGTTACGCCTCTATGGCCCCTGAACCATAATGTTGGGTCATGCCTCTACGACCCCTGAACCCATTCGTAGGTCATGTCTCTACGACCCCTGAACCTACCGGGCGTGGTCATGCCTCTACGACCACTGAACCACTTTTCTGAGTCATGCCTCTACGGCCCCTGATCTCATTCGTAGGTCATGCCTCTATGGCCTCTGAACCTACCGGCGTGGTCATGCCTCTACGGCCTCTGAATCACTTTTCTAGGTCATGCCTCTGTTGCCTCTGAACCCGTTGTCGGGATGGATATAAGTCTCATGTGCATTCCTCCCCATCCCTCTATAAAAGTGGATGTGGCTCTTGTGGTTTTTCCTTCCTATGATACTTGGCTCTTTTTGGGTCGCTTGGGTCATGTCACACCACTAACCTAAGCTTGATAAAAAATTGAGCAGCTTCCAACAAGTGCACTGTGCCTTGACTGCGCAACACATTTGTTGAGGGTCGTTTGTTGGCATTAATTTTTAATGTCACGAGTGTAGGGTGTCTATCTACACGACTCAGGATAGTTAACAATCTGTCTGTAACATCCAATAGTTCGAACACCCACCCAGGACCTTTCGGCGCGTGTTGAGGGGCACGTAGCAAAAGTTATCCTGCTAGGCTATGGCTTTCACCTAGGCGAAGGTCGGTCGGCATTTTCGCTCGTCGGATGACTTCAATTAGATCGATGAATATTATGCGTCGCGTCACGCGTGAAATTAACTCAAATTGACCCGATCGTCAGCAAAGTTGTCTAGATGACCCCGAACGGCGAAACAAACCACATGACAGTCTGAAACGTCGATTTCAGCTACGGAGGATGTTCACTTTGCTACGACTTCGCGGGTGGGATGAAAATGCACAAATTATCGTTTTGGGCACGATAGTCGAAAAAGGTGGTCTGGATGACCCCAGATGACAAAATAGACTGCGCCAACGCGTCCGGAACATCGATTTAGCTAGAAAGGACATCCACTTCGCTGCGAGGACATGTACGAGCTAAAAATGTACTAAGGATAATAATAATAATAATTATTATTATATAATATTATAATTATTATATATTATCTCCTATGAAAACCCTATGAAAATATATTATTATATATTATCTCCTATGAAAACCCTTGCTTTCGCCTCTCTCCCCCTATCGCACGCGAACATCGCCGCCAACCTCATTTTCGCGACCGAACCCTAGCCTCTAGCCGACCTCGCATCTGACGCCGAAGCTCCTCTTCGCCGGCAAAGTGCGACACTGTCGGCTCCCCTCCAGCCGCCGGCGAACCCGAGCAATTTTCTCGGCCGAAACTTGTGTTGCCTCCCTCTCGGCTAGTGACGCCACCGGCGAGCCTCGCCGGCCTCCTTACGGTCGCCAGACCTCCTCCAGCTGCTGAGCCGCCCCTTTCTCCTCTCCTCTCCTCTCGGCCAGCCGAGGCGCCGAAGCTCTTCCTCCTTTCTCGTCGTTCTCCCTCCTCGCCGGCGAAATTCGACGTCGTCACCTCCCTTCCAGTCGACCGAATCTACTTCAGCCATCAAGCTCCATTTTCTTTCTCATTTTCTTGGTCGGTCGCACCTCCCGCCGCCTCCATTCGCCGACACACCTCGCCAGAGTGAAACCCGACGTCGCCGGAGTTCCTTAGCCCCTCCGAGGCTACTAGGCTCCGTTATCCTTACCTGAGCCGCTGACATCGTCAAATTTTTTGAGATTTTTCTTTCACTTGGACGGCCACCCCGAATTTCCTCCTCGCCGGTGTCGAGCAACCCCTCTCGAAGTTATACGCGTCGATCTCATTTTCATATGATTCGAGGTTTATTTTCAAATACTGTGCATACCTCACTGACTCCTGCCCTCATTGGGTCTTTTTGTTGTCATGTTCACGTTCTACGAGATACACTGGAGCACGGATCGTACGTCGACGGCTTGGAGCAAACAAAGAAAACACGTCTACAACCGTCACGGTGGTGAGATTCCTTACCTCCTACCCAGACTTATGAATAATGGAGTCTAGTCGTGTGGGTTCGATCACCCACACAGGGCATGGGTCGGCGCGACGACGTGCCTGTGTTATGGATCGTTGGATTTCCTAGAGCTAACCTTTAGGTTAGGATTTTCCGTGCGTAGCTAACACCCCCCCGTAGAACCGAGTGTCTTCTCTCTTGTTGTGAGTCTTAGCACAAGTCCCGATGGGTCGGAGTCCCTCACTCTCCTTGCTTTGGGTTCCCAACTTTACTTGGAGAAGCTGAGAGGTCAAACTTGGCAAAGCGAGAGAAGATTTATAACTGACTCGCTTTGCAAAGTCTGGAGTTCACGAAATGGGAAAAACTTTGTAGCTAGCCCATTTTGCGACGCCGTGGAGAGATTCCCCCTCGGAGATCCGGAGAGAAGCTATCATATGTGGCGGTGCCGGACATCCAAGGGTCTAAACCTTAAATTTCCCAGGTGAGGTCGTGAGTACTAGCGTGACTCGCTATCATATGAGGTCATTTGCACCTCATGATTTGCATGCACATGTCTTGCATGTTATATATTGTATGTCATATATCGCACCGGCACTTGCACTTGCACTTTGCACCTTGCATTTGCACGTTGTACTTGCACTTGCACCTTGTATCTCGCATTTGCACATGCATCGATACCATTTGTGCCTCGACCGGTCAACACCACTTGTGTCTTGGTCGGTCATCCCGAACCGATCGACTGATCCCTTTGGCTTGACCAGCCACCACGGCCGGGTCGACTGATCACTTTGGTCGACCAGCCACTACAGCTCGGTTAACCGACCACTTGCACCACTGCATGTTATGTGTGTACATATGCATGATTGTTTGCACGTTCACCTTCCTTTTTGCATATTTAGATCACTGCCTCCACAACACACCCATTTTTGCGGGCCACTGCCGCCACGGCACGCCCATCTCCTCCGGTCATTACCGCCTCGGCACACCTTCTTCGGGCCGCTGCTGCCACGACACACCAATCCCTTTTGGTCACTACCGCCTCGACACACCTTCGAGCCACTGCCACCATGGCACGCCCATCACTTTTGGTCACTGCCGCCTCGGCATACTTTTCTTCAGGCCACTGCCTCTACGGCACACCCACCTTTCAGGTCACTACCGCTACGACACACCAATTTGTTCGGGTCGTTGTCTACACGGTATGCCCATCTTTTCCCGAGTTACTGCCCCACGGTACACTCATCACTTATGTTATGTGACTGTTTGTATTTGCATTTGCATGTTTGCATGGGTAGCGAGTCAGACTCGTTAGAAGAGTGACCCCGTGTTGGTCGCGATGCCTTAACGAGCATGCTTGCTAGGTTAATCTCGATGAACAATGTGAGTTAAGTCATCAGAATTGACACGAGTATGACTGTGCTAAAGATCTAATAGATCTAACTCGTATCATCACTCTTCGTGACACCTTTTAGATCCTTCGAATCTTTAGGATGGGCTGGTATGTCGACCTGTCAAAGTCATATTATACTCATACCTACCCCGCACTTAGATACTAGGTTGATGCACTTTTCGTTAGATGGTGTGCTAGGCTAGGATTTAGGGTGCTTAGGTAGTTTTTTTATGTCTGTCTATTATTCTCTGTTGGATTGGCTGCCCTAGCCAGACATCTTTCTTCTGCATTGTGCTTGTGATGTGACTGCATGTCGCATATGTATGGTAGTGTGTTAGGACGTTCTTCTGCAGGGAGTCATGCTTATTCATATGTACACACACAGGTATCGTTATGAGGGAGCAAGTATTTTTGACTCTATTGCTTGCAGATGTTATTAGCTCCCCCACTTTTAAGACATGACTCATTATACGTCATATGCATGTGAGCTCTCCCGCTAACACTTGTTTTCATGCAAGATTGAGTTTTTTTCCTTTCTCTATGTACTTTTATAGTCTAGGAGAGTCCTATAGCAGAAATAAGATATGGACACAAGTTCTGAGACGTTAACGCAGGAACCACGTGGAGGGGACCAGGAGCAGATGCCCGTGCCCCGTATTTTAATTATGCATTTTATATTGATGTATAAGAATTAGGACCCGGGCATTTCTATGCGGAGTCCGACCGCCTTTTTCTTTTCTGGGATATGTTGCTGACTCAACGGCACCGACCTATTTTATTATTTTGAATTGGTTTGCTTTGCTTTTTGCATCATATTGCATGTCTGCAGTTGCATATGTTTTCTTTGTTTCTTTTTGTAGTTTATCTGTGATTTCACGATATAATCTAGGCTCATTAAGGACCTTAAAATTGTAATTTTCTACAAAATTTAAATAAAATATTCAAGCTAATTAAAATTTAGGATTAAAATATTCAGGATTTAAATATTGTAAGATTTATTTTCCTGCTTATATTAATAGGACATACACAATACTTAAGGACCGCTCTAAAAAACTGCATCATATTTACATGTCCCGAGAAGGAGCCACCGTGCTTCTTCAACCCGACTGACCCAGCATATCTTTATATAGGTGGTTATCTAGTGCGCCTAGGGTGTTAGAAGACTCCTCGACTCAAACGGGGTGTAAGTCCTTTTGTTTGGAGCGTTTCCAACTTTGTAACTGAACCTCCACTTTTTTTTTCCTTCTTGAGACATCCTTGTCACTTCGGCAGGTAAAGTCCCACCTCTTAGAGCTCCCGCTTATAATCATAGGCTATAGATTCTTTCCTCTGACCTTAGGGCTATCGAGGTTCCTGTAGACGATGCAATTCATGGATTGCTGACCGGGGATCTCAGGATGTGTTGGGTCGATTACCTTCACGACCAGGTAGACTTAGGGTCCTAGTAGCTGTGTATGACGGGTCCGTGGTATCCCGACCCAGTTACCTCTACCTTTTAGAATCACTCTACCTTCCTCTTGTTGAGCTCTGTCACTCATTGACTTCGTTGATATCAACTTGATGACCTGATGTCGATGAGCTGCCGCCCATTTTGGATATGATGATTTGTCCTGTCTTTTGGCCCGACGTGCTTTGACGTTTTAGAATATCCCCGTCAAGATGATTTAGGTTATTTTGTGGGCCTCGCATGCAGATGAGTCACTATCCATTCGGGATGTGAGAGACTCACTCTCTGCCCGATGGCTTAGCGCGAGCTTTGAAACATCGGGTCTGTTCCCACGGAATAACCTTCCTTTAAGTACCTGTTGCCTCAGGCTCACGATAATCCAAGCGAAAATCCTTTTATCGAGAGTATTCTTTGGTACCCCTAAGATGCAATTAACCAAGTGGGATACGTCCTATTGGGAGTGCTCTTGACCCCATAACAGACACCTACACCAGACTCTCTGGTTATGGGTAGTCTACGTAGGTATTCTTTCGCGGATATTGATTTAATGTGCATTCGCCCGATCTTGACACACTTAACCTATCCTTGCGAGGTTTACCGCACGCAGGCTCTCCACGTTTTGTGTTTTCTCTTATTTATCGTTTTGTCGTATATCCCTCCTTTTCGGTTCCTCCCTTCTACTGGTCATTCATATTACTCGAAAAAAAAATTTATTCGGAAAAAGGAAGTATACAACGATAGACAGGATGACGACTCCTTTTTAAAAAAAAAAAACAAACGAAAATAATGTCATTAATTATTTTGCAGTTTGTTTTAAACTTAATCACAGGAGAGTTCTATGTAATTTCTTCTATTCTACCCTTTTCGCAAACTAGTTATAAAATTTGCTTCATGAATGGAAGAAATACGAGCTTTTAAAGGACTGAAGAAATATCTCATACTCAAGTTATGGCATGTAATGTTTCTGCTAAGACAGGATTTTAGCTTGTTTTGGTGAGCGCATCCAGATTGTGAATTTGGAAGCAATGATACTGGAATACTGTAATTCAAGGGATAGCTCCATTCTGCAATTCCATCCCTAACACTAACAAGATCCCAAGAATACTAACAAATTACTAATTGGAACTGTGATAATAATTCTAATGTCATTGCATACACAAATAAACCACCTTAAATAAGAGTCGCCATTCACCAGCTAAATAAGCATCATGAAAACCAATTGCAAGGATGAGGGGACAGTTGTCTGTTAGCAACAATACATCGAGAAAAGGTGGACCAAAATGGAAGCGTGACTATGAAAAAAATCTCAAGTAAGCATGAGTGAACGATATTTGGATGCAATATTCTAAATTCAACAATTAATAACTTTTAGGAAATAAAGAATCATAGTACCACAACTACCTTTCACCCTTTTGCGGAAAGATAAGGCAATCTACGAGTCCCATCTCATCAAGCCGCGGATCACAAACAGCCTCAAGTACCCTTATGTCACCAGGGTGGAGACAAGGATTTTTTGTCACAACTACTCTTCCAGTTATAACCACACTTGTAAGATCTGCATTCTGGAAAAAAACTTGATTTTTATCCTGTTGCTCTTCCTTCGTCATGGTCACCCTGAGAAAAACTTGGCCGTACTCTAAAGTGCCAGATTCATCCAGACAACCAATGAGAATTCGACCTTTTGGGACGAAAATTCGGCATCTACTTCGTATATCAGAGAGCTGGTACGCCCGATATGCTCTAAGCAACATAGAGAGGTAAGGCATGGAATTTGGTTCATATCCCCGCAATAATATATTTTCTACCTTTTCTTTTTCGGGTCCAGATATTTTGCTGATAACTGCTAAGGCGACCTCCCTATCTCTCACCATTTTGTCCAGAACATACATTTGATCATTCTGCATTTCTTCAAATACCGCATCTTCAACTCCCAAGGTAGACAGGAGAGAAATTATTTCACGATTTAGAAAGCAAGACAAGTACTTACTATGACTAGTAATATTAACCATTGTGTTGTTTGAATCGAACTTTAACATGCTAGGCCTCAACGAAAGCTTGCGAAAAGAAGTTCGATCAACAGCTAAAACGCCCTTGTATCCTCCATATCTTATTTGAAATGCTGAAGGAGTATTGTTCATTCCACATCTTTGAGCTATTTGTTCAGCAAAGGATAGAGATATTTTTCCTATTCCATCTGAAAAGCAATATTTAATTCCATCAATATTACAATAAATATCATCAATAATTTCAACTTCTTTTGATTCAACGCACACTGAAGGAAAGGAAGAGCTAAATTGCTGGCCCATTCTAGCTGCACATTTAGACACGCTACGAATCTTGTTGAAATCGCCCATCCAATTTCTGATGCTTGCTGCAGCAACATCACCGTTTGAAGAAAACATCCAGCAAGAATTTGCACGAAGCTGACTAGCAGAAAATGCTAAAAATTCAAACTTTTTTGAGCCGATAGTAAATCCGTCTTGGAGAATCGATAATATTCGATTATATATACCAGTTTTGTGTGTCTCATAACTAAATCCTTGCTCAATTCTTGATGAAAGAGCATCAGACGAAAGCTTACCCCAGTCTTCATCAACGAATGAAACCCTAAGGAAATCAGAAGAATATGCAGAAAAATGCTTTATCACATAATTGGAGTTCTCCAGTTCAGGGCCTAACAAATAAACTTTTGAAGGAGTAATGAGAGCTCGGTAACACCTCATTAAATTTTGTGATAGACTGTTATTATTAGCTGGGGTAACATTCTGATTTTGCCTCATGTTCAGCAGTTCACGTTCAAAAAACTGTACTGGATTGGTGCAGGTTGATTTCAACTTCTGCATTTTCATAAAAATTTCTAGAACTATGCCTGAATCTTCTTTTCTAAGAATATCAATCAAATCAGTGGAATGTAAGAGAGAAATCTTCTGTGTTTGAACCAGAGAATTAAGCTGAAAAAGAACGTCATATGACAGCTCAGTTTTATCAGAACAGCCGATAATAGGAAGTAGTTTTGGCATCGAGCCAAATGTGTCTTTCTTACTGAGGATAACATCTCCCATTTCAGAATAGTAGGGAAGTTTTCTGAATATTTCAGAAAAAGCCAGACAATTTCCAAGTTCCAGGCAGAAGTAAGAAGATGAGCCTAGTGCTTTGGTTGATGAGAAATCCGTTGTCCTTAACCAAACAAACTGATAATCTTCTTTGCAGATATGAAAGCGGTCACTAATGAATTTTGGTTTCAAGTTTGTGCCAGAAACTCTCTGATATATTCTTGGTGCAAATTTGAGCTGCAAATTAGGACTTTTAATTCACCAATTGATAGAAAGAATCCAAGGATCTAGTTCCGCTACCAGTAGCAGGACAAGGAAAGAATCATAATAAAAAGAAATTATACGATAAAAAGACATTGTTATCATTGAAAACTACTAAATTGGAAAGATGTTATCATAGGGAAGTGCAAAGTTAAAATATTGGCTTATTACTACAATGAGTCCTCATAATTTCGGATATTCTTCTCCATATTATCTTCCCTTTATCATATTCTACATTATCTTACCTGCAACAGAATCGAATTCAACCGCCCTCCTCCTCCCACGCAGCATCCATGGCTGGCGGTAATATCTTCCATATTCACCCCAAGCTTGAAGCTTTCTCTGCAATCATCCAGAAATATCTCCATCTTCTTCCTCTCAGGCATGAACTCCAGCACAACCGCCTCCCACGATTCAAAGACCTCCATCCGGCCCTCATCGCCCAAGATTCCAGCGTGGAGAATTCCTCCACTGATGCGGTTGCTTGCATCCACAGCCCTGGGAAAGATATCTTCCGGCGAGGGGAAGACGGCGAGATTGGAGCGCTGGAATATGGGAAGTCGGCCCTTGGAGGACAGGAGACAGGCAATCTCAGCGGCAGCCATGGAATCAAACTGGACGCGGCCGAAGCCGAGAGACATCCAGTTCCGGTGAGCGGAGACTATCTCGCAGGCGAAGACAGGGCCAACGGCTGACTCGAAGAAGCGCAGCAACTCCTCTGCGATCGCCGTGCGGGGAATGTTGGAGACGCGGACGGTGGATCGGAGAGCGCCCATTAGGGCGAAATGGGGTTGCCGGGAACGGAAGATGAGCGGGGGAGGGTTTAGGGCTTTGGAGGTTACAGAGAGGTAAAAAATTTGCCTACGCAGAGCTGCTAAAGTAAGTAAGTTATAGTAAGTTATAGGGAGGTTATAAGGTGTTATACTGTGGATCTAACACTCTTATATTTTTGGTATACCCTAATATTGGATGAAGCGTTGTGTACGTCTATCGTACGCAAATTTTTTCAGAGAAAGAGAGTCATATATGACATTCTTTTTTTCTAACTGTAGAAACAGTATTTGACATCTCAATGTGACATTTATTTATAAATATACCTAAATAGCTAAATTTTTATATATACTTATGTTGGGGCACCTTTAGGGGTGTAAACGAGCCGATCACGAGTGAGCCCAGGCTCTACTGGTGTTCACCTCATTTATATTTGGAGCTCAAAAAGTGTGTTCATGTTCAACTCGTTTGCTTAGCGAGCCGAACACGAGTCATTCACGAACAAAGAGTCATTTTGACAACCTAATCACGTAGTCATAAGAAGTTAAGGATTGGAGCAAGATTTAAAACATCATTTGAATCTAAATTAATAATTTTTATCCTATTTTCTTCATTAATACTTTTAATTGATTATAAATCTTTGTGGTCTTGTAGTCAATTAATTTTTAAATACTACTCATCAAATATATATATATAATTGATTAGTAGTATTTCAAGCTAAAACAAGCCGAACACGAACGAACAAATATTTGTTTGTGTTGTTCGTGTTTGGCTCGTTAACTTAGTGAAGGAGCCGAACACGAGCTTCTTAACGAGCCGAACACGAGTTATTCGCGAACAACGAGCTGTTTTGACAGCCCTAGGCAGCTTAGCTTATTCTTGTGACGGCGTTTAAAAAATATAAGTATTACTAATTTTTAAAAGGTAAATAATTCCTCTTTTTATAACGTTGTATGATAAATATATATATGAAATTTTTTATATTTTTTTCTTTTTTGTAAAGATGGTCACAACCAGCACTTTTCATTGAAAAAAAAATTATACATATAGACTATCTTAATGATGACAATGTTAGAAAAAAATATCCAACAAAATAACCGGTGGTTACAAAAAACAAAGCGAAGAACCAACACATTAAAATGCAAACAAAAAAAAAAAGGTTAGAAAACTCTCATGATTTATAAGGAGAATTATGTCCAAAGTTATCCACGACACAAGCATAAGAAGACCATAGGTGTTTGTTGGCAGAAAGATCAAGTGAAAGAGCCCCTTAAGATAAATCAATAAGGTGTTTAGCATGTTAGATAGATGACACAAATGAGTAAAAAAGAGAACCATGCCTTCTGGATTGCAATAGCAATGAATACCTAGTTGAGTCCTCATAACATGTTTGTTATCATCTCAGCTCCAAAATAACAAAAGAAATTTGCAACCGAAAATAAAAGATAGAATTGAACTAGGTAGCAAACTTTGTAGCAATGGAAAAGTCCGGTGATATCCCATCTTCCATCCACAAGATAATTATAGTTTCTGGTACAATTTGAAAAGATCAATTTGTAGTATATCTCTATATCGATCCAAGGGTAGGTGTAGTACTTGTGGAATTTAAAATCAAAAGGCAAAACTAAAACCAATACTTCAAGTTACGTAAGAATAATAAATGCATCAAAGTTGAAACCCATATAAGTTCTTAGCAAATGAAAACTAGTCAAACACTCAAATCTTGTTTTTAGTCATTATAACTCTAAAATGATAGAAGAAGTATGCAACCAAAAGTGCAAAAAATAAATTCAATGATAGTGAATGCAATGGCTGGGAGAGGGAAAGGGCACAGTCAAACATAGTCCCATCATCCATTTAAAAAAATGTGTGAATAGCCAACCAAAAAGTATAACATGTGCTTGTGTTCTGGATAGGGCAAATTTGGCATCTAAGAAAAACCACAAAATTCAGAATAGAGAAAAAAAATCAACAAAAAAAGAATCTAATGCAAATAGAGCTTCAACAGAGTAGCATTCGAAGTGTAGCATCATAACAGGAAGAAAAACAAAATAAGCAGAGAAAGAAAAAAACCAAGCTGAATTTAATATAAGTCCTCCCATATAATATTGTCAAGCAAGATTCAAGTAGAAAAATATAAGGCTGTGATGATAGAAGGAATCTATTTTTTAAGGTGGCAATTTCTGCATTTCAATTTAATGGAAAAATAATCATTTCTTTTGATAATATCCTCTTCCATCAAGACATTAGCGAAAAACTTGTTATTCCTTTCCAACCACAAGTAATGAAAGGGACATGCATATGAAATAAAATATTCTAATAATATTGCACCCAATAGATTCAAAATAATAAAAACTTGGGGTAAGTTGCAACCCATATGAAAAAAAGTGTCTATAAGTAATACAAATTTTTAAAAATTAAGTGAACAGAAGCATTCAAAAGAGAGAGAGAGAGAGAGAGAGAGAGAGAGAGAGAGAGAGAGAGAGAGAGAGAGAGAGAATGAGACTCATTATTTATGTTGCAAAACATATAAGAAGGTTCAATTGTTAAGTCTCTAGCATATAAGACATTTTTAGTTTTGAGACCCCCAATCATCATCTTCTAAGCCATGGTGGCATATTTAAAAGCAAAACCATATAACCACATATGCTTACTCCAAGTTACTTTATGATAAACTTTAAAAAGAGAAGCGCAAATGAGACGATGCGAGTAAATATTTTTGTTTTGCCAAAGGCAAACAAGTTTGCTATCACAAATAGGAGTATTGAGAATGAGTTGCAAGCAATGACTAGCATTACCATCAGTGCAATTAATATTTCACAAATTATGGCTAGTAAACTGAGAAAAAATAAAATACAAATCATAGCCAAATTATGAAATATAGGTATGGACAAAAATTTCAAATATTAAACTTTTGTTGAGCCATGATTTTAAAAGAAAGAAAATTTTACTATTGCAGTCACGTTGAAATAAGTATAATTTCTTAACCAAGCTGCAATTGACATGAGTCCTATCCAAAAAAGAGATATCTTATCTTTCAATTTAGCCTAAGAAGATCTAAAATGATTAAGACACCAATTAGAGAAAATATAATTAGTATTGTAACGCCTCTATAAGATCTTGAACTTTAAAAAAAAGTGTTAAAAGTATCCATATCTGGTACGCCAAGCCCACCATTCACCTTTGGTTTAGCAGTAACGTTCCAAACAATTGTATGAATTTTTTTATATTTACCATTATGATAAATAAAGTTATTTATAAGAGAAGAGAGTTTTTTTTTTCACAAACTTTTTAGAATAAGTGAAGATCAAATCAATGATGGAGATTATTCTAAACAGTTATCTTAAAGAATAGGAATTTAACAATGAAAGAGGGGTTCTTTTATTTCGAAACCATAATCAAAATCTGTAACTATCAAGGATCTCAAGGAAATAAGTAGTTTTTAATTTAATAGATTTGATAGTAATGCTCAAATAAACCCAAGGGAAATATTTAAAAGTGAACCCTAATTTATCACATATATTTTATTTAATGTGCTCATTAACAACTTTATAGTAACAAGTGATGAATTTATAAATATTGGCACAAAGGTTGGTTAAACATAAAAAACTTAAATTACAGATGCAATGCACTTAGCAAAGGGAGTAATAGCTTTCTTAAGGACTAATCGATCATCAACACTTATTAGATAGGTTATGATAAACTTATTCAACCCAAATTTAGATTCTTAAAACAATATATCCACTAATATAGAGAATGCATCCATAAAAATTACAAAAAAATAGGGAGAAAGAGAGAACCTTTGTCTAGGGCTAGATGTGTCATACAAAAAACCATGAAACTCACTATTTATGATTATCAAGAATTGTAATTAGGTCGTAAAAGCTTTAATCAAGCCAATGAACTTGAAAGGAAAACCCAAGCCAACCATTTTATCAGCAAAAAGCTTATATCAACTATATTAAAGGCTTTAATAAGATCAATATTAGCTAAAAAACACTATGATTAGAAGAAATATTAAACTAATGTAAACATCTAGTAGCAACAATATGAAAAATGAGTTTAAGTATGTCACAAAGGAGTTTGGAGATAACTTCATATATAATGTTTCATTAAGATATAAACTTATAATCATTAAAAATTTGTAAAATAGGTTGCATGCATTGTCATATCCCCAATCATAATTAATAAGGCCTCCACTTTTAGGATTGGGGTAGATATTAGCATCATGTTTGCATGTTTCGAGGAGAAGCATGGGAGGAAAAACCCCCGTGCTTCTCCAATCCGACGGACCCAACATATATTTCCACTCAGGTGATTACCTAGCGCGTTTAGGGTTTTAGAACCCAGGTGTAAGTCATTTTGTTGGGAGTATTTCCAGCTTTATAGTTGAACCTCCATTTCCCTTCTCCTTTCTGAGACATCCTCGCCATTTCGGTTGGTATAAGTCCCACCTCTTGGAGCTCCAGCCGATAGTTATAGGATAGAGTTTCTTTCCTCTGACTTTAAGGCTACCAAAGTTCCTGTGGATAATGCAATTTATGGATTGCTGTCCGGGGATCTATGTTCGTGTTAGTTCGACTACCTTCACGACTAGGCATACATAAGGTCATAGTTGCTTGGAATGAAGGGTTTGTGGCACCTTGACCCGGTTACCACTACCTCTTAGTTATTAATCCTACTTTCCTTTGACTACCCATGTTGAGCTCTATCTTTCCTTTTGCCTTCCTTGGTATTGCTTTGATGGTCTGATGTCGATGAGCTATCGCCCATTTGGGATACGACAATTTATCCTCTGTTCTAATGACCCAGATGTGCTTTGATGTATCAGGGTATCCCTGTTGAGGCAATTTTGGTTATTCTGTGGGCTATGTGTGTTCATGAGTCCCTATCCATTTGGGACGCGGAAGACTCACTCTCTATCCAATGACTTAGACAGAGCTTTGAAGAACCAGGGTTTTCCCACACGGAATAAACTTCCTTTGATAACCTATTTCTCCAAGATCATGATAATATAAATGAAACCACTTTCATCGAGAATATTCATGTGTATCTTTTATGTTTTAATTAACTAGATTAATACGTTCTTCTGGGAGACTCTTGACCCCAAAAGAAAAATGTTCTTTTTTGCTCTCTGATTAGAGTTATGTAGGAATTTTCTTTATGCATGTCGTGTTTTGAGTTATTTCGATTCTATCTTGTTTGGGCGTATACTATTGACTCATCACATAAGGATTACCCATATATAAAATTTTCGTCTATTTTTTTATTTGTTATCATATGCCCTTTTGATTCGATTACTCTCCTCTTCAAATCATTTATATGATTTAGGAGGGAGATTTATTTAAATAAGGGAATGATACAATAACACATAAATAGACAACCTGGCGGCTCTGAGAGCTAAAAAGAATCGAGAAAAAAACATTAGGTCTAAGGTTTGTGCAAGGTTTTAGTTTAACTGAGTTAGGGTTAGGCTGGGTTAGGTTAGGGTTTGGGTCAGTTCTGATTTGGGTTAGATTTGAGTTAGGTTAAGGTTTGGGTTAAACCTGGGTTGGGTCAGGTTTAGGTTTTGATTTAGGGTTTGGGATGAACCTGGGTTGGATCAAGCAAGGGTTTGGGCTACAACTAAGTTGGGTCAAGTCAAGGGTTTAGATCAGGGTTTGAGCTAGCTTAGGCTAGAGTTTGGTCTAGACCTGCCTAGGATTTGTGTTAGGTTTTAGTTTAACTAGGTGAGTTAAGGTTAGGCTAGGTTCGAGTCGACTTGAGTCAAGCCCAAACCCATGCTTAATCCAAGGCTATTGAGTTGAGTTAGCCTACTAAACTTAGGAAAATAAATTCTTAAGTTAGAAAAGAAGAGGAGGGTTTTATCAGAGAGGAGGAGGAGGCTGGCCAGAGTGAAGGAGGAGGCTTGCCGAAGACTTCTTCCCACTTCTTCTTCGGAGCAATGGAGCCCCTCTATCGTCTGTGTGTGTCCTGTGTTGAGAGTGTCTGACGCGTATTTATAGGTTAGGAAAGCGGTGGTGGAGCCCTGTAGAGCCGTCCAATTGGCTAGCGCATCGACGACAAGGATCAATCGAACAGTTAGTGAGCCACGAATCGCCGCTAATGATCGCGAACAAAGGGAATAGATCAATAGTGTGTCAAATGGGCGAGGTCAAGCCTAAGGCTTGCATGGTCACACTGAGAAACTTTTGGACGTGGTCACGCCGAGCCACTTTTGAGTGTGGTCATGCACAGGTCTAATGTGACCAAGCCAAGCCAAAAAAGAGACAAGTGGCTTTTTTGCCAATTTTGCTCCGTTAGACCAAGAGATGATATCCATACAAGTTCTATGTGACTTAAAATGATATCAACATAATAAACAATCCAATAACATAGGTGCAAATTCATACAACCATGAACCTCAAAAGAAAAAAAAAGAGTGGATGACCAATCATCCACCTAAGGCTTCCCAATAAGCAGTCCAAATTTTGTGGATGTCTTTAGTTCATATTATTGGTACTATGAAGTTCATTCTTGTATTTGATTTGAAGTTGAGGTTAATCCTTTGTCTTTTATTTGAGTTAATGTCCATCATCACTCTGACAATTAGTGGGTCCCACGTCATGCAGTCCAGACATTCATGCAATCAACAAAGGAAAACTCCTAACTCTATAATCAACTCAATAAAAAATAAAACCCTACATTTACTAGGTGTCTTGTCAGAAAATATCAGCAATAATAATAAATATAAACAAACATAAAAAACTATTTGGACCCAACATCATGCTGCAACACTAAACCAGATGTCTTATAAAGTGTGCCTTGAGCTTTATTTTTGTGTACCACTTGCATGAGAACAAATTACTTTATATTTATTATTTATCTAATCATCTTAATATCTAGTCTTACACATAAGCCGCACTAGCATTCAAACTAATAAACAATCACAATAATATCAACAAACCAAACACATATAATCAAACATCATATCTTTTATGATTTTTATTTGAATTTATTATGATATTATTTAAATGTCATATATGTTTATAAGCAATACATATGTATTTAATTAATATTGAAGTTTTATAAAACACTCAAAACAACTTAAGTTCAAAACCATTTGTAAAAAGAAATATTAAATTTTCTACATTTTATGACTCTTTAAGAATTGTTTATTATTAAAATTTAATTTATTTCAAATATTTCAAGCAAATTATATAGTTCAAAAGTTAAATGTTTATAAGACTTCATGAATTTATTTTTTGGAAGTTTTATTGGTCTCAAATATGATTTGTGAAAGTTCTATAAATTTTTTATTTTTTATTTTTTTATAATTATTTTAGTTTTTAATGAATTTTATCACTTCATAAATTATAATAAATTCAAATGTTTTGAGAATTTATAGGGATGCTAAAATAAGAATTTTGATTAAATCCTAAAAATTTCAATGTATTCTAAGTTTAAACAAGTTTATTATGAGTTATTGAATTTATTTAATTCTTTATTTATTTCAATTTTATTTTTAATTAAATTTTATTAATTGTGCAAGGTTGGTTCAAATTTTCATTTTCTTAATTTCAATGATCATCATGTATTTTCAAAAAAAATAAAAAATTATGATTTCATGTTGAAAAATCTTATTCAATTCTCATGTATTATTTTTATTTATATTATTTTATTTTTATTAAAGGAGATATAATATATAAGAAAGTAGGACAAAGAGAAATCCATTCAAATTTTATACAAAAGAAAGAAACTTTACTCAAAATACACAAAATTATTTAAGCATAATTAAAAAAATAAAATCATTACAAAAAACTCCATGCAAATTGGAAAAATGCACAACAATCCCTCAAGCACTTATTGGGCACCAATTACCTTGAAAAAATTAAAGAATATTAGTACACTATTCCTATGTATTTACATACAAAATTAGCACTCTAATCGTCCATATTTATATAAAAACATCCAAAATATTGGCATCACATCAAAAATAATATTATTATCATTTTTTAAAAGTATATTTTCATCTAAAATGTAAATATGAAAGTTTAGGTCTGAGAATTATAAATTCATAAAAATTATGAGATAGGAGTTTTTACATATAGAGATATCAAAACCATGCAATTCAAAGCTAAATGCCCCAAAACTTTTAATTTACGCCTAAAAGACCAGCGTCCTCTATCATCATTTCCTGAAAGCTTTTTGCCAACCAGATAGCCGTCTCTCACGGTGAGACCTCAACCTTACCAAACAATTTCAAGACGGCAGTGAGCTCTTCCAACCCATTGTGTAGAAGCAATTTGGTTGAAAGCTCCATTAAACCTTCCAGCGCCTCCACTCTCCGCCTGAATGATTTCACATCCAGCATATTATCATTCTGCACAATCATGACCTTAGTATTGTTTGACTTGTGAAATATATAAGAGTTTTTCTGTAATACTTTCAGCAGTTGAAAGTTCTACAGTGTACATCTGCAATGACATATTTCGTGTCTCTAAATCTTCTTTCCCAATTTCGTTCTCGAAGGGAGAAGCCGACGTTGAAACAAGGGAGTATGGGGGTGAGTCAGATGGAATTCACACGAAAGACGACCATCTAGTTGGCGAAAAGCTTCTACAGGATGATGATGCAGGGCATTAGTCCTACTGTCGTAAATTAAAAGTTTTGGAACCTTTAGCTCTAAATTGTACAGTCTGGAGACTTTCATGTGTAAAAATCCTTTTACCCATTTACAAATAAACACAATTTGCGGGCTGTCATTTGCAAATCTTACACAGCTATTCACCCATTTTTTAAATTCTCACTCAAAATATCAAAATTTATGGTAAAATCCCAACTCATATGTTTCAGTTTTATCAAATTCTCAATAGATTGATCGTGGGACCTATAAACACATCGTTTAGTTAATTCAAAAAAAAATCACTTGAATGATTAAATTTATAATTATCAATATTTCGGGTTGCTTTTATGTAATTATCCCCAAAAAAATAAATTACATTTATCCTATAATAATAAACAACTTCAAGAAGTAGTTTTTTATTTTTAACCTTTATTAGTTAAATAGAAAATATTAAAAATGTGTAATATAATATCCATTAGATTTTTTTTTTTAATTTGATAAGATAATTATCACTTCTTAAAAATGGAGTACATATTTTTATACATGGGTTTAAAAGATCAAGATGTTATGTATATAAATACATTAAAATTGCATGCTACATATTTAAATATCCCAAAAATTAGAGGATATTGATCCTTAAATAGTTCTCATTGAGGAATGGTTGCGGTTTTCTTTTGTTAGTGTTAGCTTTGTTGCTAAGTGTTATTAAATTTTTACTTTTTAGCCTTTTTGGATTTTTATTGTCAGAAAGACTTGTAATTTCAAATTCCATTTTGTAATTTTTTATATTTTTTAAAAATAAAGTTATCCATAGGACTGTCAGTTGTTCGCGAACAGCTCATGTTCGACAAGTTAAGAAGCTCGTGTTCGGCTCGTTTGCTAAGTTAATCAGCTGAACACGAACAGATATTAGTTCGTTTGTGTTCGGCTAGTTTTGACTCGAAATACTACTAACCAATTATATATGTATCTTTGATGGGTAGTATTTTTAAGAGATTTAATTGACTACAAGGCTACAAAAATTTATAAACAATTAAAAGTACTAATGAAGAAAATATAATAAAAATTATTAAATTAGATTCAAATGATGTTTTAAATGTTGTCCCAATCCTTAACATTTTATGGCTACGTGATTAGGATTATCAAAACAACTCTTTGTTCGTGAACGACTCGTGTTCGGCTCGCTAAGTAAACAAGTCTGTCAAGAATTATAATACGAAAAAATTTATTCCTATAAGAAAGTATGAGGAATAAATTACTTCCTTAATATAAGGAGATATTTCCTTTCCTATTTTATATTCATTTCCTTAGATTAAGAATTATTTGGTTTCCTATTTTATGTTATTTCATATATCTCATAATATTTAATATGAATTAATTATTATAGATATTATATGATATATCTTTCATTTCATATCATTTTTTTATTATTATTTTTCCTATTATAGAGTTCTTGTAAAGATTATTTATACCCTCGTTCATATCAATTAAATAATTAAGTATTCCGCACTATTCTAAAATTTCAACATAGTATCAGAGCGAGGTTTCGTACCTAGCCACCGGTCCTCCTTTGAGAATTGTCGGACTCTCTTCCTGCCATCCTCTGTGCAGAAATGGAGGGACACTCATCTTGATATTTGAAACGATAATTTTTTCTTCTTCTCCAAATCCCTAATTCCCCGCCTCCTCGTTAGGTTATAGAAGTCATGGAAAGAATCACAAAGATGTGCTCCCGTGAGTTCGAACCATCTTCGAGTCCGCGCTTCGGCGTCAACCACAGCAGCATGGTCGTCAAGCTTCCAACCAGCAATAGTGGAGGGAGCGATCTTGACATCGGATATGACACCGATGATCGCCATTATGGTTCCCCGCCACAGCAACACCGACTAAATTCTTCATAAGATGTCCATCCCTGTGATTCTCCGTCGTCCAGCGGACGACGCTGTGGAGGCTACTCGCCACTGCAATAACCTAGAAATGCATGGGCTGATGATTTTGAGGATTTTCCTTCTCCGAGGACTTTCAGAAAGTCGGGGGATCTTACTTCACTTCTGTACACGGCTCCCAAGAAACCATGACATATTAAGAGATATAAGAAGTTATGAGGAATAAATTATTTCCTTAATATAAAGAGATATTTCCTTTCTTATTTTATATTTATTTCCTTAGATTAAGAATTATTTGATTTTTTATTTTATGTTATTTCATATATCTCATAATAATTAATATGAATTAATTATTAGAGATATTATATGATTTATCTTTACTTTCATATTATTTCATTTTTATTATTTTTCCTATTATAGAGTTTTTGTAAGAGTTATTTATACCCTCATTCATATTAATAAAATAATTAAGTATTCTGCATTATTCTGAAATTTCAATAAAGTCGAACATGAACACATTTTTTGAGCTCAAAATATAAACGAGCCGAACACAAGCTGAGTCTACGCTTGCTAGTGTTCGACTCGTTTACACCCTTAGTTAACAGAGGCGCTTACATTTTCTCAAAAAAATTTAAAAAAAAAACCTCGAAGAAGTTTTTTTTTTCTCTTTAAAATATCATTTTTTTTATTTTCTGCCCTTCACCTTGGAAAAAATTTGTGTGCGTTAGAAGTACTCGGTGCTGTGTACATAATGAAAATTATATTCACATTATATCGGCACTATATTCGCACCACATCCCTTATAATCTCTATCTAACTTTCATGTAACCTATTGAAACTTCACCGGAAAAGACTTTCCTCAATGGCTTCCACCGTAGAGGCGATCTCCGCCAAAGTAGGCCGGAGAGATTCCGGCGAAATGCATCTCAGCGCCACCTGGAACAGCCCCAACATCGCTTCCTCCGCCTTCTCATCTTCTTCTCCGGCGAGAAGACTCCGATCAAACACCTCCACCATCAATTCCTCCCGAACTACAGACTGAACCCACTGAGCCAAATCAAACCCATTGCTGGGCTTCCCCGTTAGAAGCTCGAGGAAGATGACTCCCAATGCGTAGACGTCCATTTGGCAGTAGCTGGTTGGCAGAGCTGTGAGGCCGTATTCGCTTATGAGAGGTTTCATGTCGGAGGAGAATATGATATTGGAGGATTTCAGATTGCCGTGACCTGCGGCGGCGGCGTTGGTTTGGTGCATGTACGAGAGGCCGGCGGAGATGCCAGCGGCGATGTTCAGACGAGTGGCCAAGTTAATTGTTATGCGGTCTCTGTTCTCTGCGAGGTGCTACTTGTAATTAATTGAATTGTGCTTATCAATTAGATAAACAGTACTGATTTGTATTATTATTTACCCCGGAAAAAAAAAGAGGGGAATTTGTGAGTTTCAACAATTGATCAGAAAAGGAAGTTTGATTATCCTTACCATGCAGAAGATTGAAGAGGCTGCCATTTTTGTGGTACTCATAGACCACAAGCTTCTCCTGCTTTGAGCAATAGAAAGCAGTAACAGGAAGAACATTAGGATGGCTTGCCTCACCGATTCTCATAATTTTTTTCCGAAACTCTTCTCCTGTCAAAGTTGAATCTTTGATCCTCTTAACAACCAACTCTGTTTCGCCGCCATGAATCACCACCTTGTACGAGCTTCCAAACTTTCCCTTTCTCATCAACTCTGCCGGAGCTCGAAGCAGCTCTTCCAGTCTCAGATCTTTTCTTCTTCTATCTTTGCTCAGCACAATCAGGGAGCTCGACGAACCCTCCTCTGAGCTCTGAGGAGAAGAGATTGAGTATTCAGACACCAAATTACTTTCCTGCTTCTCACTGCTGCTTAAGAGTTCTCTGTCGCTTGGTTCTCTCTTGGGAGTAATTACCCTCTTCTTCTTCTTCTTTTTCCTCAGGAAGTACAGCAATAACAGAACCAAGGTTGAGCCGAAAAGAAGATAGCCTGATATCAGTACAACTGTATTCACCGGTGATTCAGAAACGGAAGAAGATGGAGGAGGAGGAGGAGAGCATGAGACATCAAGTGGCTTTCCACAGAGCCCAGGGTTACCGTTAAAGCTTGATGAAGGGAAATTTACAGAGTTCAAAGGCACAGAACCTGATAATTGATTGAAGGACACATTGAAGTTATTGAAATAGTTCAAGTCGAAATCCGGGATTGTGCCAGTGAAGTGGTTGTGATCGGCGAGGAAGGTATCGAGGCCCGAGATGTCAGATAGGTTCCATGGAAGATCACCGGAGAAGTTGTTGTTGGAGATATCGAGCTTCTTCAAGTTTCTTAGGTTTGGGAGAGAAGAAGGAAGGCTTCCGGAGAGGCGATTGTCGCTGAGAAAGAGGTTAGTCAGCTGGGAGCAATAGGAGATTTCCGGCGGGAGGTTTCCGGTGAGGGAATTGGAATTGAGGTTTAGTATTGTTAGAGAGCTCGAGTTGCAGAGGATAGAGAGGAGTTCGCCGTCGATGGAACCAGTGAGTTTGAGTGATTCGAGATCGATAGATCGAAGAGATTGCAATCGGTTGTTGCAGGTGATTCCTCGCCATCGATCAGAGCAGGGGTCGGAATTTGCAGTCCAGTTTAGGTTGCGGTCGATGTTAGGATTGTTTGGACTGAGCTTTCGGAGGAAGTAGATGAGGGGAAGCTTTATGTCGTCGATGGTCTGGGATTTTGCAGCGCTGATAAGAAGCAAGAGGAAGACTGTGGTGAGAATCCTCATGGATTTGTCTTTAATGAGAGAGAGAGAGACGATTGGTGGTGGAGGACTGTGAGGAAGATGAAGGATGGTGTTGCAGAGGTCAAAGGCGAAGGAGATTTGGACGAAGAAGAAAGAGAAGTGAGAGTTCCATATGGCTAAGGACGCAAGGAAGAAACCAACGGGCGCCATATGTTATAAATTTAAATATTTAAAATTCAAGAGTGGGGAAACGGTCAAATTTTATGTTTGTGAATTGTGACGATATTTCATATTTTTTTTTGTTTTTATATTGGGATGGAAATATTTTGATAAATGTGTAATTGCTTTCCAACCTCGTGTCTTATCTTTCAATACAACTGAAAGGAAATCTTAAATTTAGACTATATATATATATATATATATATATATATATAAGACTATATATATATATATATATATATATATATATATATATATAAAAGAAGTTTATATATATATAAAAGAAGTTTTGCTCGCATCTATGTTGCACAAATAAGGACACAAAGACACGAACAACAAGACACAAACATGTGACAATTTTATTATTGAAAATGTAGGCTAGGAAGATCCCGTCATAATAAAAATTATTATTGTATATAACAAAATTCAATGTTTATTCGGAGAACACAATCATTTAAAAAATGTGATATTTCATAAGAGATTATCGAGGATGACATGTACTTTTCAAGTAAGGTTAAGCTACATGCATTATTGAAGGAAAATGTACGCAATCTCATCATCTATGAAAGGAATAACATGAGCATGACGCCTACCTACACAGATGGTGGACAAATAGAATCTTATGACTCAGAGACATTCACAACTGTGTTTCTTGATGCAATTCAAGAAAGAGAAAGGGTCAAATTGCCATGTTGTGTCTCATGGAGATTTTGATTTAGAGCCAACCTCAGAATCATGTTTGGTCAGATGTGGTACTCAAGGATGGATCCCATATTTTGTTAGGGGATTGAGGTGGTATGATCGTAGAAATCAACATGATGGATTCGCGAATACATACTCCTTTTACCAAAGATGGAAAACATATCATCCTTCTATCTACTACGGATTCTAAGATCACATGTGCCTTTATCAGTCGGAAGAGTTGGGAAGATCAATCAAGTGATGACAGGGGACCACGAGAGAAAAGATTCAGGGGCTGACTTGGACAACAAAAACAAAGATATCGTCAAGACATTTAGTTGATAACTTATCGCCCTTGCGATCACAAATCAAGGAGATTCAGACGTTCTCAACTCAAATAAGGTTGCATCAATCATTGGCTGCTTTTGGAGAAGTAAAAGACCTGCTCAACCTAGCAATGTACCCCACAGTTGGTTGGACTGATATGGATGTTTGCCGCAAGTGGGGAAAACTTGTCCGAACCATTGGGAACAACAGAGTCGCTAGTGGGATTTAGGTGTTTCTCAAATCGCAGTAGAGGATCCTTCAATCCTTGAAGGTTACAACGATTTTACTATTTGTCAACATTCAGATAGAAGCTTTGAAAAATAAGATCAAAGCTCCTCCAATCCCAAGTGACAGATGAGAGTGTAAAAGTCTCCTACACAACAACAAGAGAGAGCCAACTCTGCTCCGGTTTGACTCAGAATTATTGAGAGCTCGAAGACACTTTTTTCATTGGATTTGTCGCTTAATTGGAGTGAGGCCTACTCCCAATTTTTTTCTTAGTATATATTTGTAATTTTTCATTTGTTTTGTATTGGGAAAGAAGCTGGTGTCTCTTCTTCCTTTTAATGAATGTATCATTGGGTTCCAGGTGGTGCTTCAGTTGTATCTTAGTCTTCAAGTGATGTTTATCTTCCATATCCCTTCCCACATTCCTCTCGCTATGGCTGTGAATTTAACTTAAATATTGTTGATCATTCAAAAATCAAATTGAATTTTGGCCCGGATTGCGATCAAATTGAAAT
This sequence comes from Phalaenopsis aphrodite, assembly GCA_003013225.1. Classification (NCBI taxonomy): domain Eukaryota; kingdom Viridiplantae; phylum Streptophyta; class Magnoliopsida; order Asparagales; family Orchidaceae; genus Phalaenopsis; species Phalaenopsis aphrodite. Next base: position 2,757,027 of record NEWO01000026.1, read on the forward strand.
AAATGAGTCGAGCTATGAGCCAAAACATTGGATCAAATTATTTCGAGCTGATTTTGAGCCATACATGGACTGGCTCGAACTGACTCGAGATTGGCTCATAGGATATTTTATTTATTAAAATTATATATAATACTAAGTAAAATTGAATTTATCAAGTTACGAAATAATTTCAAGCTGATTTTGAGATGGAATGGATCAAAATAACTCAATTTGAGCAAATTTTAATTTTGAGATGCATCAAACCGTTTCTGGGCTGAAATGGACACAAAAACCTCAAATTGAGCGAACTCATTTTGATTTTGACTCGGATCGAGCTCGATTAAATTTTGAGCCAGCTCGGCTTAAAATTGAATATAACGAGCCACAAACAAATCTAGAATCACACTAAATCTATTTGAGCCCACCCTAGCCCGACTTGAAATTAGGTGGCTAACATCTCGCTTCGCTACCACACATTCCTCCTCGCTGTAAACGCCCCAACAACTGTCCTTTTGTTATTCTTCCGATAGTTCATGGTCGTCCAACCATCCTTTTCATTGTTGCAGCCCGCCTCTGTCACAGTCATTCTCACTCGCTGTCGTTGATCAATTATTTCTCTCATTCCAGCTTGCTGCCCTTTCCACAACTCCTCCCCTTTGCTGTCGACATCCCTGCTACCGCAACTCAAGATTGTCCTTTCCAACAGATTCATCATTGTTCGACTCCTCTTTGTTACCGCCACCCTTCCAGCCCATCCTTTTGCTGCCCCAACCACCCACAACCCATTTCAGCCATCCACGTCTCCTCGTCGACCGCCTAGCCTACCTCCACCATTCATGGATCGAAACCTAGTGTGAGTTTTATGTCATGTTTGCTATAATTTATCCCATTCAAGTGTCTTTAATTGTAACCACATATTTGTTTTCAATTATTAATATTTATTTTTCTATTATGATTTGTGTTAAGTGGGTTATCATTTAACTTTTCCACATGCGCCACCTCATATGTGCATGAAAATGCATATTTTATATCTAAGAAGTTAACACGGTGATATTTGAATTTTGGGTGGCCGTAAGAATATAATTTGGGCAATAGATTTGTAAATAAATAGGAATTCGATGGTTTTCACGTAAATGCCCCCCAAAAATCATGCCCGAGGGAGGTATACTTTGTAAATATGACAAATCATGTCAGGGAAAATGCACAAAGATGATTTGTAGCATATCTATGAGAACAATGCATTGTAATTGGAATTTATGATACATCCAAATTAGAAATATATTATCATTATTATTATATAATTATTATTTAAATATGCCATTACTCTTAAAATAAGTAATAAATAATCATTTATTTGCATTTATACCACCATAATATGACAATAAAAGGTTAAAACAATAAAAAAAATTGTCAAAACTGTGCTTTATATATATATATATATATATATATATATATATATATATATATATATATATATATATATATATATATATATATATATATATATATATA
>NEWO01000026.1:2766846-2798967 GCA_003013225.1 Phalaenopsis aphrodite
ATTAGACTTCAAATCCAAATACGTTGGGAGTTTGATGTAATATTTTTTCCATGAGCCCACAAGATTGTTATTTGTCAGCTTTGCTCCCTCACTCTCTCCGTCTCTGTATCTATACGCACCTTCTTCATCGTCACAATCTCGCTCAGGCGATTTTGTTTGAAAGTAAAGGTGTGAATTTTATCGTCGCTGATCGCCGGATTCGGAAGAAATTTCTATCTCGTTCTTCATTTCTTGATTTTAGTTTTCCCGATTAGTAGGATTAGCAAAACATCACCTTTTTGTTCTTGAATCAATCCTTGCGTCCGACTCTCCATTAGGGTTTCCGAAGCTTCTTTTTCAGTTAAAAAAGGAGAAAATTTCGAACTTTTTGTATATATGTTCGGTTCTCTGATTACTGATATTCATTCGCTCTAGATCTGGTTCTTTCGTTTCAAAATTGATTTTTTTTTTAAGTTTTGCCTGCCTGATTGAGGATTTTGACGGAACAATGAATTTTTTCTTAAATTTTTCTTTTGTGTCTTCTGGTTTCATCAATCCTGTTAGATTGTCAGATCAATGAAGATTTTCAAATGACCGTGTCGTTCACTCGTCTTTCTTATTGGTTATGGTGGACGAAGGACTAATTCAGCTCTAAATTCGTCTTCTGATTTCTCTTCGGGATTCAGAGAGCTCGACTAAGTTAGCTTTTAGATGAAATCTTCGTCCAGACGAATTAAGAAGAAATGGAGCAGGGAGGAGAGGAGGGTGAGGATTGGTAGAGAGTATGATGAGTCCTATGGAGGGTTCTTATAATATGACAAATGTAGATTGAAGTTCTAAGGAGGAAGTATTTTAAATTGTTCCCTTTCAAAGAATTTTAATACCTTTTTTTTTTTTAATATTTTATTATTTTTGGGTATGATTAGAAGCTAATTAATTTATAACTAAAATTTACAATTGCTATATTAAAACTTGTTTTAATTGCCTCTCCGTTATAAATACCTTCTTAAAAATATAGGCATTTACATACATACCTTCCAATTCTAATGAATTTACATATCTAACAATTAAAGACTGCTTTTTATATTTATATTAAATGAATTTACATATATCGGTTTTATGTAAAAAATAAAATGCCATAAATGAAAGATATAAAGTTAGAAAATATTTTAACAAGACAAAACTGTTGATGGAAAAAGTATGACTGGACGTCGACTAGACATCGAGCTGCGACCGGGTGTAATAATCTCTCGTAAGAATGGGTGGTTGGGCCTGGAAGGGTCAAGAGAGAAATTATTGCATACAGACACCGCATGCATCTCTGCATGCAGTGTCCAATCATGACTGTAGATCACGGTGATCTACGGTCAAGATTATTTCAGTTTTATTTTTAAAAAATTTCGGTGGGGCTCACCGAAATACATCCTGATCGTAAATCACCTGATTCATGATCAGGATCAGACCGCACACAAATGGAATAATTTTTCCATGTCTTGGGAGGCGGTTTGTTGTGAGGGCCAGAGGACGTGTCAGACTTGATCGGAGTCCTTTTAAGATTGCAAAGTCTTCTCGCAAGTAAAATTGATCTTTACATTTGCAGATTGCCTTTGTTTGGAAGCAAATAGACTGCTTCCATATCATTTCTTTCCTTTAAAAGTTGACATTTATGGAGATTGCACTAGATAGTCTTATAGATCCAATGAAAATAGTTTAGGTATTATTTGGAATTTTTATTTGTTTTTCCTTTTTATCAAATAAGCTTATTTAGAATATAAATTATGTAAAAATACACAGAATAAATTTATCTTAAGAAAGTAAAAATATATAAATAAGCCTTTAATTAATTAAATGCCTATTAAAACTAACACATTTAAGAGCTTTGTGCATAATTTTTATCAAGAGGTCTAAATTCTTAATCTAAAAGTATCCATCATGGGCTTCACAATAATAACAACTTTCTATTTTTTTATTTTTTATTTTTAAGGTAATTCTCATAAATCTTCCTTTTATCAATGCAAGAAAAATTACAAGGAGCATTTACATACATACCACTCAATTTCTATGTAATTACATATCTAATTTTTACATTTATGCTGCCCAAATCTGTCTATCATGCACAAGGTGGCAGTGCATGTGAAAAATTAAGTTTAGGTTATAGAGAAGTAAATACAAAGGAATAGAGTGGTATGTATGTAAATCTTTCATTTTACAAAATGCAAATATTTGCAAAATAATCATTACATTTTTTTTTGTTTCAGAGAATGATTTTAAATAACAGAGATTGATGAACCAAATGAAATAATAATGAGGCCTTATGGAATCATAAAAGGTTTTGAACAAGGAAAGAATTTTTCCTGAACAACAATTAACTATCTTACCTTGCCAGCATTAGTCAGCACAAGAATTTAACTCAACTGCTACATGAAGAAGAAGAAGATTTGGATTCCAAAAAAGGACGAAAATCATCACAAAATTCTGTTTTCTTTCTCATCTGAACTTGGAGGAACAACAACTACCACCCCTCTATTATTCTCCTTGTTTCTATTCACAGATTCATCATTTCTGATGGAGTTTCTGTCGCTGAAAGGTGGATGGTTTTCTAACGAACTGGTTTCCATCGCTCGCGGCAGCCGTAACGGCACCTCGTCTCTGAGTTGAGCTTCATTTCGGTGAGGGACTAAGGGTGGTTCGGCCGGTTCAGTCACAAGTTGAATGGTTGACTTGCCCCAGTTCTTCCTTTTCTTTGGTTTTGATACTTTTGGGTTCACCTGTGAACCGAAAAGGGCAGATGAGAAATGTTAAAGGGGCATTTACATACATATCACATATAATTCATATGTAAAGTGCCATATATATGTAAATATGAATGTGAATACATAGGAATTAAGTGCTATGAATGTAAATCTTCCAATTATAAAAGGATGCAACTTGCAGGAACTGCAAGAACAAAATAAAAGAATAAAAAATAAAGAAATTAAAAAAATAATAATAATAATAATAAAATAAAGGGTATATATGCAAACCTGAGAATTCCCAATATCAGCCAAGGGCTTGCGCTGCTGGTGTGGGCTGCAGTCATCTATATTAGGTTTCTCACTTAAAGCACTTTGAAGAAGCAATGCACCTTGAGAAACCATCTCCATGCTCTTCTCATCATCCAAATTAGGGCAGGAGTCGTTCTTATTGGCACACTTCAAAGTATTGCAACTACAATCAATATTGCATGATAGACCAACAAATCGGCATTCACACTTTTTAGTTTTGCAAGAAGAGGATTTTGAGCAAGAGCAACAAATATGGCCATCCTTTCCAATAACAGTTTTTCTCTCTCTCGATCTTCTCTTTGTTAGAAGCTTTCCAGATGCGACCCAATCTTCATCGGACTCATCGCTTTCAATGTCAAGCATCTCATCCGAGTCTGAAGTATCCATATCAGCTTCCACATTGCCATCACTTTCTCTTCCATGGTTGAAAATTATGGATTTTCGTGGAACCTATGCAAAATCAAGAATACAATTAGAATAAGTCGCTACCTTAGAAGTAAAGATTTACATACATACCATTTAGTTGCTAAACATTATCTTACACCTAAACTTAAAAATTTTCATATATGCGACTTACCTATGCAAGAAACAATATATTTCACATTTTAAAAGTTTACGCAGTGGCATTTTTTTATGTGATATGAAAGATTATGGTGGTTTCATGTAAAAAACAAAGTTTAGGTGTTAGATATATAAATACATAAAAGTAGCAAAAAACACGCAATATGCAGAGCATTCAAGGTTACCGCTTTTCTTACACACACAATTTATCTCGAAAAATGGCTTTTTGGAGTAGAACCTATGCAATTTTTTTTATTGCAAAATTTAAAAAAAAAAAAACATAACTAGTATCCAATGAAGTTTTAATCAAAGTATCATGTAGTATAAAAAATGATAATAACACAAAGTAGTGCATTTCGAAAGCATTCTCATAAAAGGGGATCATATGCAATGGGAAGTCAAATTGTAAAAAAATAGTATAAAAAGGGTGCATAACTCGTTTGTCATTCATCATCTGGCTCTGAAGTACACAAAAATACACAAATTTATGATGCTTGGCTCACCTAGTGATATTATGATGAATAACATATGTTAGTTTCAAACAAAATGTAAATATTTTTGATTTATTATATGCCAATTGTTCCAGACAATATACACCGTAAAAACATAATTGAAAAAAGAGAAACCAAACAACAACTGATAGAAGGCATTGACATTTAGAAGAAATTTTAAACTAAATCACTCCATATTTTGAATAATAGCCAAGAAAAACCACATAAACACATTTTCATCTAATATTGTCGATGGGTATAAAATTCTCAAGCGAAACAAGTAAGATAGATTGAAAATACAATTAAACAAATGAGCACAAAAGAAAAAAAATAATTGCAAGTTAGCCCCTTCGCTGAAAAAATGGCTTACTATTGTGGGAGAAAAAAAAAAGTTGCACATAATAGCCTAACCTTCATATTCATCTCGTTTGGTATTGTTTTTTGGGCTTCAAGCTGTCTAACCAAGCTATTAAGAGTGTATAACTTCTCCTTCAATTTACCAATGACAGAATCTTTCTCTTTGCAGATGACTTCCTTATCCCGCAAGTGACATCTGAAGCAGTGCAAGAGAGATGTTAGTTTTGTTCGATTAGACTTCTCCTTTTAAAAAAGCCTAACAAAAAACTGTTTTTACAAAAAAATTGTTTTTTTAAAATTGATAGAAGTTTACAGCTCAAATTGAGTGTTTTTTTAGCGTTTCTTAAAAAGCACAATATCCAATGAACTCATTAAATGAAGAAAGGGGTTCTCTGAAACAGAAAGCGGCGGGAAAGTTTCCTCAAACAAGAGTAGTGATGGTAACCAAATGAGCATTCATTGAAGACATTGTCTGGGAATAGTCGCTGAATGACAATTATGAAATCACTCATTTCTTCAATGATAGTCGCTGAATGCTAAATTATTATTTGAAAGCTTCAGAATATATAGAATAAAAATTAAAAGAAACTACTCATTTAAAAATCNNNAAAAACTAGTAATATTAAAGCTTATATCTTGTAACCTTGATAATACTGCTAAATTGAATAGATGGTTCAGCAGATTTTTTGCCTCAACAAGTGAGCGAACTTGATTCCATCTTCCTTTACCGCTAAATACACGTCCCCGTTCTTCAGCTTCTGATAACTCTGATGCCATAAAAACAAGGGTTCTAGATGAAGTGGCAAGCATATTATCAAGCTCTGCAATCCTCAATTTTTTAGCACTTGGAGACATTGTCTGGGGATAGTCGCTGAAGGAGCAACAATATCATATATCAACTTTAACTAATAGCAAAAGCAGGATTCATTTTTTTTTAAATTATACATACCTCAAAATTTTTTGTCTGCCAATTTCAGATTCTTCTTTAAGCTGAGCAAGCTCCCTCGCCATTATGGCCCTTCTATTGACCCATCAAAATAAAAGTTAATTTCCCAACTTAGTTCAAAAAATTAAAAGTTAAAGTACAAATTTAAATCCAAAATAATGAAAATTGAAAAAAGCCATATCAATAAAATTTTTCAAATTTACATTGCACAACAAATATAATAATATTAAAAATAATAACCCACTAAGCACAAACCAATCAACAAGAAATTTGCTATAGATGAAGGGTACTAAGCACATTTTTGCTATAAACAAAGTATAGGGGTTTGATAAACTAAAAATATTTTATAACCTAATGTCAACTTATCGTTTAAAACAAATTTGAAAGTAGAATTTTAAATAAGATCTACTTAAAATTGTGCATTTTAAAGGTTTGAAATTTGACATTTTCTACGTGACATAAGATGAAAGTTTAATCCTTTTTATGCCGAAACAATAATGTGAAAACAATGTTTGCTCAAGTAAATTTAAAGGAGGGTTAAAATTAAATTAAGCTAAAAAAACTCTATAATTACACATAATGAAATAATGTGAAAACAATGTTTGCTCAAGTAAATTTAGAGGGTTAAAATTCAATTAAGCTAAAAAAACTCTATAATTACACATAATGAAAAATATTCATATAATATTTTATATAGATGATTGTAATCAGGATTTATTAATCACAAATAATGAATGTTAACTCATGTGGCATTTTTTCAGATGAGTGATGCCAAAAAGTACTAATTACTAATATTAGCAATATGTTACCATAAAATAATATTTATCATTACTACAAGTAATATTTTATGAAAGTTTAGGTGCGAGATATGTAAATACATCGATATTATGGGCTACATACAGAATGCATTAAAAGCATCATCCATGCAAATTAATTGTTGAATGGAAGAAAAGAATCTTACTCTTGCATTTGACACTCATATTCTGAACGAACCTCGTAAACCCTAACAGTAACTTCAAGCTCATCCTCAATAGCTCGTATTAAAGCCTACTTGAAAAATATGGAACATCAATATATGGCAATAGAATTTAAAATGTGATCAAAGAAACAACATCTCGTACCTGAATTCCAAGATTATTGACATGTCCACCACCTGCATAAAAAACTATTTTAGTAGCTACTAAAATTATTTGTTCACACTATCAACCATATTGAACATGCAAGAAAAAATGAGATTATTGATATGAACTATGACAAAAGTAATAATAAAGAATAACATTAATCCATTATTTATAATAAAAACCTGAAGCCTCCCGTGATGAAGCTTTCTTAGCTTCAAGTAACTCTCTCAATCTTTTCGTGGCCATAGAAGCTTCTTCAGTCTTCCGCTGCAAAACCTGATGATCCCAAATGAAAGAACTAATGTCAATTTTGTTATATTACAAAAGGAAAAAGATAAGCTTCGAATACAAAGCGTTACCATCTTTTGACGTTGATTCAAAGCCAAAAGCTTGTGCATTTCATACTCGTTCCTTCGTCCCTCTTTCTTAAGCTAATTAAATAAAAGCATAATTTCATTAAAAGAAAAATTTTTTTAAAAAAAAGAGCTTTGATATGATAGTAAAAAATAACTTCTTAAGTTATTTAGGTCTTGGCTTCATCATAAAAGAAAGATTTTTTTAAAAAAAGAGCTTTGATATGATAGTAAAAAATAACTTCTTAAGTTATTTAGGTCTTGGCTTCATCATACCCTTGACATTCACAACAAATAGACAAACTACACTCAAATTTAAAAGGTGGTCTCTTGAGGAAGAGAGAGGGAATAATTTTTGTAAGATAAAAATAAAAAGAAATTATTTTTATCTCATTTTTGCCTTTGAACTACCGAAAAATTATTGCATAGATACACCGCATGCAGAGATGCATACTGTGTCCGATCCTGACCGTAGATCACGGGTGATCTACGCTGTATGTATGCAATAATTTTTCCGAACTACCACACAGTTATCTCTCGATATTGCTATAAAAATAGAAAATAATACTAGTTATAAACAATATCTTATGCTCTTTTTTAGGTGCTGACATTATAGTAGTGATTACTAAACTCACAACAACTTTCATAATCATCTGCCTAGGGAATCAAACAAACCAAAAATGGGGAGTTGCGGGTGGATTTGGTGGGCCGTGTAGGGAGGACAATGCAGTCTATTTTAGGGAAGCTAGCAATGAAGCAATTTATGCACATTTCGCTAGGCTATTAAATGTTGATACACAAAATTGCAGTATTGATCATTATAAATATGACTGGAAAATTAGATATAGTACAAGTTATAAAAAACAAAAGTTCTTTAGTATAAAAGACGTACCTGCAAAACTTCTTTCTCCCGACTAACCTTCCATGACCTAAATTGTTCGGATTCTTGTTTTATCTTTTGTTGTAATTGAACCTGAAAAGATAAAAATTTCTCAATAAAAATGTCCACAATAGTAACTGTATCTAGAGAAGAAACAAACCTTTTGAGATTTTATCTTTAGAATTTCATCTTGTAGCCTTTTTGTGGACTCATCACTCTTTTGTTTTTGCTTTAATAATTGAGATTGTGTTTCTTGCTTCCTTTTAAGTTCTGACACCTAAAAATAATAATAAAAGGCTAAGAAAGTAAGGGGAGATAATGCCTAAAAGAAAAACCTTTTTAACCAAACCTGAGATTCAAGCATTGTCAATTTATGAAGATATTCCTCTTTTAACTTTTGCGCGGTATCACCCGATGTGGATGATATATTTGCAAGATTAAAGCGAAGTTCCTCTATCTCATTCTAGAAAGAAAAATAGATTACCATTAAGATGCTTGCAACATCCAACTTCAAATAAGTTAGTAGATTCAACAACCTGTAAAGCCTTTTTTTCATGTTCTAATTCCATCAACTTCTTCTCATAATGTTGCCTGAGAACTGAAGTATCCACCTTTGCAAACTTTTTCATTTCAGCCTAGTTACAGAAAAGAAAAGAAAATTTATAATTTGAAAGGAAAAAAAAAGAAATAAAATGCTTACAGTGTTGTATGCCATTAAAGAAAATGATTATCTAATTTTGCACCCAAAAAAAGTGCAAATGTTATGCACTATCAGCAAAAGAATATAAAAGCTCAATGCATTGGGATCAAAGTTTAACAATAAAAGATTCTTATTTGGAAGGGATAAGAAGCATTTTACATGCAGAAAGCCTAAAGGCTCCCGTAAATAGAAATATAAATTATTCTTCCATATTAACAAAACATGAGACTAAAGTGCACAAACAAAACAATTACATGCTGCTCCTTAAACTTCTCCAAATCTATTTTGCACTAATGAATTATTACATAATAAATTCATCTATTGAAATATAGTTTCTCATACACTAGCTTAAGAAAGAAATGTTCGAGTACCTCCTTTTGTTCGAGTGTTCTATCCAATTCTTGGAGCTCTTTGCCCAATCTATCCTGCAGTGAAGAATGCTCCCTTTCTTTTTCATCATCTTCAGCCTCACCTAGAGAATCATCCACACAGAATCATATCAACAAAAATTATTTGTAAAAAAAAACATTCCTTTATACTTCTATGCTAATAAGTAGTGTATGAAATTTCAAAGGAGAGGAATACTACCCATAAGCATTTACATAACAAATTGGACAATATAGAATTTTTTGCTCTGTATGGAGAAGTGGTAGTGAGGGATTAGTGAAGTGCCTAATAAAATAAGAAAGGGCAAGGACAATTGAGTTTTCATATTTGTCAAACTTGGTTATCAGTTCTCTACTAGACGGCCTCTCATCAGTCTCCATCATTCATTGTGCAAGGTGTACTGATATTTATATACAATAAAGTGGAAAAATATATGAAAAAGAATCAGAACATTCTACTTATTTACAAGATGAGAATGCCAGTAGCTAGTTTAAGCAAAATTTAAGTAGAGCAAAATGAAGTGAAGAGATAAGTTGGACAATTTCGTACTTAACCATTCAGTACCCTATTTATTTAAGTCCAACTTCGACCAAACCCAAAGTTTTGGCTTTTGTTAATAGTTAATATCCATTCAACATACTAGATTTTTTAAAGATAAAAATAATTTTATCCAAAGTAATTTCATAATTAAAAAAAATGACACAAGGCCAATTGCATAACAATTGAATTTGAGTTACTCGGCAAAATCGTCATGCTAAATGCAATAATTTTTGTATACTATAAAGTGCATAAAAATTTAGGAAAACAGTAAACATCTAACAAGATGAAAAAATAAGTTAAGACACTTTTGTATATACTAGGGTCCTTCCATCAGAGATACCTTCAAAATCATGAAGATTTGACAAAAAATCATCCTTTTCTAAAGCAAGGCAACTCATGAAACCACTTCAAGTAGAGTTACATAAATTTTGAGCTCGCACTAAGTCTGTTTCTAACTTTTGAATCTTTGATGCATGACAATTTCATAACTTAATCATTCAGTGCCCTATTTATTCAAGTCCAGCTTCAATCAACCCCAAAGTTGGGCTTTTGTTAATAGTTTATATCCATTCAACATACTAGATTTTTTAAAGATAAAAATAAATTTATCCAAAGTATTTTCAAATTTAAAAAAAATGACACAAGGCCAATTGCATAACAATTGAATTTGAGTCATTCAACAAATTCATCATGCTAAATGAGTAGAATCAAAACATTCTACTTATTTACAAGTGTTATTTTGACCCCCAATTAATGAACTAAGGTAAAAGGACATTTTTATAATGTGGTATCGCTCACCTACCACATCTCACCTACCGCTCACATACCTCCCACCTACCTCCCACCTATCACTCTCTTGCTTCTATAAATAGAGAGGGTGTGAGGCTTAGGAGAGCAAGGGAAGAGATCTTAAGCTACCACAAAGGAGGAGAGAATAGCTAGAGAGCTAGAGAGGATGAGAGTATCTTAAAGCCTTGTATCAAGGTGTCGCTTGCGAGGGAGGCCATAGAAGGAAGATGAGGGCTCATCTCTATGTATAAGCTATGTATTCACCATTTCTTTTGTCTTAGTGAACTATTTGATTGATTCCCTCCCATAGACGTAGATCCAGTTGGATCGAACCACTTAAACGATATATTTTTGTTTGTGTTCTTTGCGTCTCATTTATATGTCAGGAAGTACATATCTCACAACAATTGACGTCATCTGTGGGAAAATCCATACTTCTTTGCTAGAGGTGTCCGCGTAAAGGTGTTCGCGGCCAGCGACGAAGAAGAGGAGTTCGTCATTCACGAATAGAGGAGCAAGCGGATCGCGTCGCAGGCAATCGAATTGGGACAGATTCGGTGAGCAGTGGAAGCTTTGATCAACTGGATTAGCACCGCAGGTTGTGCGGTTCGGCAAGACGGAGGAGGTGCCCGCGAAGGAGCAGCGGAAGGCGGTAGTTCGGTCCGCGAAGAGGCAGATCTCGCGAAAGAGGAGAATTTTCATGACAGCTAGCACACGCCGCGACAACTCTCGGAATCAATAGGTGCTTAGCGGAGCAGATTTCAGACGTTAGTGGGGATCAAGCCACAATAATGGGTTCCGTCAAATTCAACATCGAAAAATTCAAAGGGAATAATGATTTCGGTTTATGGAGAGTAAAAATGAGAGCTCTATTGGTTCATCAGGGTGTTGCAGAAGCCTTGCAAGGGTCGGCGACATTGCCGGCCGACATGACCGAGAAGGAGAAGATCGGCATACTGGACAAGGCCCACAATTTGATAATTTTGAGCTTGGGCGACTAAGTTCTGAGGGAGGTATCGAGGGAGACAACGGCTCAAGCACTTTGGGCCAAACTCGAGGTACTCTACCTAGCAAAGTCTCTGACTAATAGGTTCTTTCTGAAGTAGCGTCTATACTCCTTCAAAATGCATGAAGACAAATCCGTCTCAGAGCAGATTGACGAGTTCAACAAGATCATCGACGATCTCGAGAACATCGACGTCAAGATGGATGATGAGGACAAGGAACTACTGTTGCTAAACTCTATTCCCAAGAGCTACGAGCATTTCAAGGATGCGATGCTCTATGGAAGAGCGCAAACTATTACTCTGGAGGAGGTTCAATCTCTTATTAGAGCTAAAAAACTCCAGAAGAAGCACGACATGAAAGAGTAAACCAGTGGAGATAGTCTGACAGTTAGAGGAAGATCGAGCAAGAAAGGCTTCAAAATTGATCAGAGTAGATCAAAGTCCAGAAGGATAGAAGTCAGTCTTCTAAGAGATTTAACAAGTGTTATCACTGTCACAAGGAAGGTTACTTTAGAAGGAACTGTCCGGATAGAAAGAAAATTTTTCAGGAGAAGCCCAGAGATTCTGGAGAGGCAAGCGTAGCCTCAGACAACTGAAGCTCTGGCAATCACAGAATCTGAATCTAGCAAGCAATGGATCCTTGACTCAGGGTGCTCCTTCCACATGTGTCCTCACAAATATTGGTTCGAGTCACTGCAGCTGGAGAACGGTGGGTCTGTTCTACTTGGTGATAATAAAGCTTGCAGGGTTGTTGGCAGCGGGACAATCAGAATCAAGATGTTTGATAGAGCTGAAATAATACTGCAGCACGTCAGGTATGTTCTGGAACTCAAAAGAATCTGATCTCTCTAGGTAGCTGGAGTCAAGTGGATACTCATTCAAGGCAGAGAATGGTTGTATCAGAGTATCAAAAGGTTATCTCAATAGTCATGAAATGAGTCAGAAAGATTGGACTATACTCACTAGTTGGAAGAACCGTGATCGGCAACTTCTCAAATGCAGTTCAATCAGAACCTGATAGAACCAGACTATGACACATGAAACTGGGGCATGTAAGTGAAAGAGGCTTACAAGAACTGTCTAAGCAGAGTTTGTTATGTGGAGATCGAGTCAGCAAACTGGAATTCTGTGAACAATACGTTTTGGGGAAGGCCACCAGGGTGAAGTTCTCTACCGGAACTCACTCATCAAAGAAACCCCTTGACTATGTTCATAGCGATTTATGGGGGCCAGCCATAACTCAGACTCTTGGAGGAGGGAGATACTTCATGTCCATCATAGATGAATACACCAGGAAGGTATGGGTTTTTATTCTTAAATCAAAGGATGAATCTTTTCAGAGGTTCAGGTTCAGGGACTGGCTAACTGTCAGAGAAAATAAGATGGAAACCAAGCTAAAACACCTGAGAACTGACAATGGCTTAGAGTACTGTTCAGAGCAGTTTGAGGAGCTGTGCAGGAGGAATGACATCATAAGGCACAAGATAGTCCGGAACACTCCTCAACAGAATGGTCTGGCTGAGAGGATGAATAGGACTCTCCTAGAGAGAGTGAGGTGCATGCTGCTAAATGCGGGTCTACCCAAAAGTTTCTGGGCTAAAGTTGTGTCAACCGCCTGCTACCTTATCAACAGATATCCATCAACCGCTATTGATATAAAGACACCTTCGGAGATGTGGTACGAGAAACCAGGTAACTATGATAATCTCAAAGTTTTTGGATGTACTGCATATGCTCATGTTAGACAGGATATGTTGGAAGCAAGGGCCCTGAAGTGCATTTTCATTGGATACACACCTGTAACCAAGGGATACAAACTCTGGTGTCTAGATCAACAGAAATGCATCATCAGTAGAGATGTCACATTCAATGAGTCCAAAATGGTGAATTTGTATACCCATGCTGCCAAAAACAGCATCATGTATGGGATGATCTGCAGCAGACCAGATTTAGCTTACGTAGTCAGCATTGTAAGCAGGTTCATGGCAAGCCCAGGACAGGCTCACTGAGAAGCTCTAAAATGAATCCTGATACCTGAGAGGCACTACAGACCTGGGTCTACTCTTTAAAAGGCAGAAAGACAATGAAGAAAAGATAGTTGGTTACGTGGACTCCGATTATGCAGAAAGCATTGACACCAGAAAATCACTTACCGGATTCATTTTCACTGTCTTCGGTACCGCAGTCAGTTGGAAGTCTAACCTCCAATCCGTTGTGGCCCTCTCAACAACAGAGGCCGAATACATCGTTGTGACTAAAGCAATCAAGGAAGCTATGTGGCTAAAGGGCATGGCTGAGGAGCATGTGATACATCAGAAGGTGATAACTGTGTTTTGCGACAGCCAAAACACCATTCACCTAACCAGAAATCAGGTATTTCATGAAAGATCCAAGCATATAGATATAAAGCTTCATTTTGTAAGGGATGTCGTCGCCAAAGGTACAATAGTAGTGGAGAAGATACCTACTGAAGAAAATCCTACTGATATGCTCACTAAGGTGCTACCGACAGCTAAGTTCAGACACGGTCTGGATTTAGTAAACTTCACTAAAGGCTGAGGGCCCCTCAGGGGCCAGGTAGAGAGAATTTTTACTTTGAAGCTTCTCAATTGAGGGTCAAGGTGGAAAATTATTATTTTGACCCCAAATTATTGAACTAAGGTAAAATGACAATTTTGTAATGTGGTATCGCTCACCTACCACATCTCACATACCGCTCACCTACCTCCTACCACTTTCTTGCTTCTATAAATAGAGTAGGTGTGAGGCTTAGGAGAGCAAGGGAAGAAATCTTAAGCTACCACAAAGGAGGAGAGAATAACTAGAGAGCTAGAGAGGAGAGCATCTTAAGGCCTTGTATCAAGGTGTCGCTTGAGAGGGAGACCATAGAAGGAAGATGAGGGCTCATCTCTATGTATAAGCTATGTATTCTTCATTTCTTTTGCCTTAGTGAACTATTTGATTGATTCCCTCCCATGGACGTAGATCTAGTTGGATCGAACCACGTAAACGATCTGTGTTTGCTTGTGTTCTTTGCGTTTCATTTTCTATGCCAGGAAGTATATATCTCACAACAACAAGATTAGAATGCTATTAGCTAGTTTAAGCAAAATTTAAGTAGAGCCCAATGAAGTGAAGAGATAAGTTGGACAATTTCATACTAAACCATTCAGTGCCCTATTTATTTAAGCTCATCTTCAATCAAACCCAAAGTTGGGCTTTTGTTAATAGTTTATATCCATTCAACATACTAGATTTTTTAAAGATAAAAAAAATTTATCCAAAGTAATTTCATAATTTTAAAAAATGACACAAAGCCAATTGCATAACAATTGAATTTGAGTTATTCGGCAAATTCAGCATGCTAAATGCAATAATTTTTGTATACTATAAAGTGCGTAAAAAATTAGGAAAACATTTAAGATCTAACAAGATGAAGAAATAAGTTAAGACACTTTTGCAACTTACTAGGGTCCTTCCATCAAAGATACGTTCAAAATCATGAAGATTTGACAAAAAATTGTCCTTTTCTAAAGCAAGGCAACTCATGAAACCACTTCGAGTAGAATTACATGAATTTTGAGCTCGCACTAAGTCTGTTTCTAACTTTTGAATCTTTGATGCATAACAATTTCATAACTTAACCATTCAGTGCCCTATTTATTCAAGTCCAGCTTCAATCAACCCAAAGTTGGGCTTTTGTTAATAGTTTATATTCATTCAACATACTAGATTTTTTAAAGATAAAAATAAATTTATCCAACGTATTTTCAAAATTTTTAAAAATGACACAAGGCCAGTTGCATAACAATTGAATTTGAGTTATTCAGCGAATTCATCATGCTAAATGCAATAATTTTTGTATACTATAAAGTGTGTAAAAATTTAGGAAAACATTTAACATCTAACAAGATGAAGAAATAAGTAAGACACTTGTGTAACTTACTAGAATCCATGGTCCTTCCATCAGAGATACATTCAAAATCATGAAGATTTGAAAAAAATTCGTCCTTTTCTAAAGCAACGCAATTCATGAAGCCACTTCGAGTAGAATTACATGAATTTTGAGCCCGCACTAACTCTGTTTCTAACTTTTGAATCTTTGATGCATAACCAATCAACAAATCTGTGTTCTAGAAGAATTTTCAAAAACAAGTTATTAGTATTAAAAAAACAGCCTTGATGTAGTGAGAACATTGAAAGCGATAATCATTAGATAAGCAGCTTTTTAATACCTCTATGTTTTCTGCACAATTGATCTCATCCCATGGTTTTCCATTACGCGCGGATTGAATCTTCAAAATTAGCTTATCCTTTTCAACCTAATACATTAACCATGTTCCAACAAAATACAAAGAAATGAAATTTAAGTTAAAATTTAAAAAACACATTATAAAGAAAGAGACATTTTCATCCTTTATTGTGGAATAGAATCAATAAAAATTCGCATAGAAAATTTCATGATACTGAACTTCCCACATTACAAGCCATTATTAGAAAAGATAATAATCCTTTATCTGCTCGCTGCTTTGAGGAAAAGAATATATATTGGAGAAATTAAAAGAATAAAACTTCATCGAAAATAGTTAAAAGTATTACATTATCTATTTCAGCCTAATGCATTAAACATGTTCCAACAAAACACTAAGAAATGAAATTCATCAAAAGAAGAGACATTTTCAGCATTTATTGTGAAATAGAATCAGTAAGCATTCGTATGGCAAATTTCATGATTTTCAACTTCCCACATCACAAGCCATTATTAGAAAAGATAATAGTCCTTCAGCTGCAAAGCTGCTTTGAGGAAAACAAATATATGTTGGAGTACTTAAAAGAAAAAAGAAAAAAATTTCATCTAAACTAGTTAAAGAAAGTATTAGAGTCGCAAGATATTTCAACCAAACAGTTTACATCCAAGTACTTTATATTATATTTAGGGAAATTTATATATGTTGCACACAATTCATATGTATTTACAGATCTCACACCGAAACTTTCATACTTACGAACCAAAACTTTCATATTTATATACATACTTTGGTGCTTTAAACATATACATGAAAAAGTGAATTTCACTTTTAAAGGGTAATAATAGTGCTATTTTTTATATGATATTAAAGATCTGAGTGCTATGTGCATAAATATGAAAGTTTAGGTGTGAGCTATGTAAATGCATAAGAATTGCGTGCAATATGTAAATGCCCCATTATTAATGTATGTTGAAAGCAAATCCAAGCACCAAGAATTTTATGACCAAGTGCACCTGAGCATCTAAAGCTTGTTTTGCTAATTGATCACAAATGATTTGACGTTCTTTTAACTCTTGGTGGAGTTCAACATTACTCGCCTCAAGTAAAGTGACTCTCTCACGAAGAACCTGAAAAAGGACAAAATTACATTCATCATTTCACTTTTACATTATGAACCGAAAAAAAAACAATTTAATAGCTTGATACCTGAAGTTCCTCAAAAGGTGCACCACCATCACGATAAAATAGAACTTCAGACTGCAACAACTCCAATTGATTGCGCAATTTTTGCATTTCGATTGATGCAGGATCACGGTTTATCTGGATTTAAAGCAAACAATTTAATAAATTACATGATAATTATTGGTATCATAACTTGTCCAATAAGTAAAATTCATACTACTAATAGCATACCACAGCCTTGTTTTGTATATTTTTCGCTCGATTGGCATATTTTAGAGTATTTATGGTCTCTTCAGCATTTGCATCGGCGGGGCTAATGCAGGCTGTCATCAAGTATATTAAATTGGAGTGTGTTATCATCCATGAATTGTTTGAGAATTTTCCACTTTAAATGGACATATAACAAAAAGAAAAGTTAATTCACCAATCATAACAGTCTTGCTGTTTCCTCCGAGAGAATCCTGCAAGCAATATAATTATAAGTAAACTAGTACACACTCTCTTTATAGATCTACTAGATGAAAATACAAATTAATGTAAAGAGAAAAAGGGTTCATTTAAAAGTAGGGAAATTTGCATAAACATTCTTATGGATTTACATATACCACACCTTCATTTTGGAAACCTATGTATAAAAAGTGCACCTAACTTTTAAAAAGTTAGTAAGAAAATATATTTTTGATGTGATGTTACAGATTTGAGTGTTATGAATGTAAAAATTAAAGTTTAAGTGTAATATATTTAAATACATGATAATTGTGTGGTATGTATGTGAATGCCCACTATAAAGAAGTGTGCAAAAATGTAAAGAATCAAACGCTATTGCACTTAAAATTCACCAATAAAAAAAATTACAACAAATGTATTTCAAAACTCTCATTACAGAACTATGTAGTGGTGAGAAATACTTGTAAAAAAATAAAATAAAAGCAAAGCAAGTTCACATATTAGTTGAATACTCCCTTAAAAAGACGTGTGCACAAATACTAAGTATCACACACTGCTGCACTAAATGTATTTCAAAACACTCATTACAAAACCTCAATAAGAGGCATCTAGAAGAAATCAATGCTTATAAAAAAATACAATAAAAGCCAGGCAAGTTCACATATCAATTGAATGTGCTGTAGCAATTTGGTTATGAGGCATCATATTTTTATGGATTATCCAATACACACAATAATTAATTTGAATAAGCTTTTTGAAATTTACAAAAAATATAAATAATCACACACGAGATATCTTCCAATATAAAAAGTAGTAATAAAATACCTTATGCATAGCCTTCAAATGCATCTAAGAATATCACAAGTCCAATATGATTTCATTCAAGCTTCAATATAAATTTCAAATAATCTCGCATTGAAATCTTATTCATTAAAATTCAAAAATAAAACCCTTGCAAATTGGACACCTCTTCAAGTTCTCATAAAAGCAAAATTCCAACATTAAACTGTTGTGGAGAAAAGTTTAAATAAATTTCAGATTTTATCTCTTTATAACCATGTTTTATGCACTTCCATTTTTCTTTTCCACTAAAACAGGGTAGAAACCATTTTTTTTTTTAAGAATATTGCACTAGACGTTGAGAAATAATTCAGCATATATCAAGCAACTCAAGATGAAAAAGATAAAATTTGTAAATAGAAACCCTCAAATGATCAAGAATTTGCTAATCTGTTTAAGAATATGTGTTTGATAATTAGAAAATATATGTTACCTGCAACAATCGTGTTAACTTGCTATCTCGATAAGGGACATGGCCCCCATCTTTTCGCTTCTTCTCATCACCAAGTGCGTTTATTACATTACCAAGAGCTAACAAACCCTTATTTATATGTATGCCTGCTTAGTTTGACAATCATTAAAAAAAATGATAAAATCATAGAATAAAAATAACAGTTATGAAAATCCTAATTACCTTCTTTCAATCTCAATCCATCGGCTCCAGTACGTTTCACACGTTCAGAGCCAGCAAGATCAACTAAGTGAAGCTTTGCAACCAAAATGTCATCCCCATAATCATTGGTAACAGATCCAACTTTGTTAAAATCAGCATGTTTTTTTTGCTCCAAGCAAATTGTAAATATAGCATGCGAACGGCTAGAAGGAAATAAAAAAAATTAAAAAATTATAATCAAATTTCAAAATGAAAATTTCAAGCATAAAAAATATTGGTCCTTATCTTTGTGAATAAATTATCATGTATATTCATCAAATAATAGTTATAATAACACTCAATAGGTTGTGGAAGCACTTGAGTTTTAATCTATGTCATCATCTTGATATACAAATAAAAAATTATTCTAGAGAATAAAGGTGTATTTACTAACATACACATTTTGAAAAAATGCCCATAAGTAATAAGAAATAGATAAAGGTTATGGTTGAATTAACAGAAAAAAAAAAAGCTACAGTAATAGAATATTTAGACCATAAATATATGACTGCAATAATGATAATATATAATAAAAGTCGACATAAAAATGTGTAGCACCACATAATAATGTTGTCATACTTTCAGTGTAGACAACAAATTAGATGATTTATAAAACTCATATTGAAGTGATAGAAAAACATCAAGAATTAGTTACACAAGAAGAAAGTGCACCTTTAAATATAGCAATTGGCTAGACAAAAATATAAGCCCCTACACCCAACATAGCAGAAAGATACTATTTGTTAATTAAAGTAGAGCTATCCCCAACAGAAGTGACACTTATCAAACTCAGCTTTATTACATTAAAAGGCATGAATAATAGTAATAGTAATAATAAATTATTTGAATCTTTGAAACACTTTAATAGTTTATCTATAAAAACCACAATCAAAATTCAACATTTTTTTCTTACCAAACAAAGAGAAAAAGACCGAATTTGCAGAGAGTTCACCCAAAAAAGCACTAGTCATAATGCACATAGGGAATCATAATACAATGGTTTTTTTTTTTTTCTATTTTCAAATAAAAGTTATATGAAATTCACTTATAAAACGTGCATTATAAAAAATAAAAATTACATTGTCTTATAAAGCATTGTGATAACAATAAGCTCACCCAGTCGAAGGGAAAAGATTATTATAGAAAAGTGAGTGCATCAAAAACAAAATTCTAAAAATTACATTATGCAGTGCTATCCAACAATTTCAATACCCCAACCTGGATTGACTATTCATATTAGTGCTTCCCGTAGCACGAGATTGAGATCCACGCATTAGATATAACGCCATCTCTTCTATGGATGCAACTTCTGCTTCAGTAACACCGGCAAGGATTATACCTCCATTGATAGTTTCTCTGATTTGAATTGGAGGTCTAGATGGCTTGACAAGTGAAGAATTGCTATCAATTCTCAAAGAAACATTGGCTTGTGGATCCAACAAATCAAAAACTTCTTCTTTGAATATCTGGTGGCAAATTCATGTCATAAAAACTTGTCAAAGGATTGAGAAGTAAAAGAAGAGTAAGAATAAATGAACAGTTTTTAATATATCAAAATAAATGATAAACTGGAAGCCAAAAATAAAAATTTTACCTCAATAAAAGAGACTCGAATAAAAAACTCGGTATCGGTCTTCATTTCATCTACCTTCTTGAATATTCTTCTCATAACCAGTGGTATAATCCCGCCACTATGACTCTCACCATCAAAATTAGTTCCCATTGTATAAGTTTTACCAGAACCAGTCTACAACAATAGAGTTGCAATGCCGTATAAGAAAACATTATAGGAATAAAAATACGTCATAAAATTCACTAATTTGAGAGGAAGAATAGTAGACCTGTCCATAAGCTAGAACAGTCGCATTGTAGCCATGGAAAACCGCATCAACCAAAGGCGCTACACACTCCTCAAATATGCAATACGAAGGAGTAGCAGAACTCCCATAAACATGATCATATGTGAAACAATGATTCCCTATTTGAACCTGTTTTTCATTTAACACAACATTATAGCCGAATGCGAACCATATTCCTAAACTAAGTTTCAAGAAGCAATACACTATCATCTCACTCAAATTAAAAAAAGAAAAACAGCAAAACCTAATTAAGAACAAGCTTTAAGAAACAAAGAAAGCCAGCTAAAATAATCATCATACCCCAGAAAACTAAGTTATAAAAGCTGCGAAGCAAACAACAATGTAACTGAAATATAAGCATCGCGTACCTGAGGCTCGCCAGGGACGACGGTGACGCAGTCCGTGCATCCCAACAACAGTTCCGTGGAGATCAATGGCCGTATGTTAACTGCAACCTTTACACATTCTTTCTGCGACGACTTAACATCCTCCAACACATCCATCTTGAGAAAATTTAACAGCCGAAACCCCAAGAAAATCAAACAGAGCCTAATATTTCCCCCTCGATCTCCACCGATCCTAATAACAGTAATAAAAATCAAGAAACGAAAACAAACGAAGATCATGTAACGGGTTCCGATTAACTGCACGAGATCGGGCCATACCTTCTTCGATTAAAGCGATCTGAGTGGCGATGAGGGGAAAAAATGCACTCAGCCTTTCCCTTTCTGAATGACGAAGATTTTCCTCTCTCTCGCTTTATTCCTCTTCCCCTTTGTCGTTTCCTCTGTTCTTCTCCCCCTCTCTGCAGCGGAACTATCGGAGTGGAAACGAGTCAAAATGGAGAAGAAGCACCTTCCGCCTGCGGCTAATTCAAAATACCATCGAGGTCACGTGATACGGCATTACATGGGCGTCATATCACGTGACCAAGGGCCTCCAATCGAACCGTTAGAGAACCGGGCCAGCCCCTTATATATTGCCTTTATTAAAACAACTTATCCCTCAACCTCTCCATTCAAATTTCAAATACGTAGATCCGCTGACTTTTGGAGCCAATTTTGATCAATTATTTTATTTACAAACAAAATTTAGCTATCTTATTAAATTTATAATTAGTTATTGCTATTTACAATAATGTCGTTGAGAGCAAATATTAAAATATTAATTTGCTTATTTCAATTTTTTTTTTTTTTTGCAAATTGATCTTGTTAAATGAAGAATTTTAATGTTTTTGATTTTTTTTATTGATATGTCATATAAAATATATAATTTTATTGCTACATGGCCCTATTTAATATTAATGACATAATTTAAAGTTATTAATTATAAATAAATATCTATTGGGTGTACATCAGGGTGTTTGCACTGATCTTGAAGATATCTAACAAAGAGATTAATACAACATAGGTGGATCTATTGAAAGGAGAACGTGAGGTCCACCCGATTGAACGAGTCAAGCCATGTAGGCCAAGTCAATTAGGCCAAGGCAAACTGAGCCAAAATGTGGAGAAGAAGATGACAGGGTGGTCCAAATGTAAGCCGTCCAACGAAGAAAAGAGATGAGAGGTTGTCTGAGCCATTTGCTGTAGGAAAGGCAACTTGATGCGATAGTCTATCTCACAATGAAGATGACCTTGTGGACAAACCAGTTCCGCTAAGTATCTTCCATCATGCAGCGGAGAGTCAAGTCCCCTCACCAGGGATGAAAGATAGTCAACCAGATTGGATTAGTTGACCAAACCATACCAATCAAATTTTGCCGACCAAGCTAACCCGACCGAGCCAAATCAACTAAGGCCGAGCCATAAGACAACCAAATGAAAAGCCAACACTTGTACAATGTCAGAAATACCCCAAATACATACACTTTTCAAATATGCATAAAAATATAATATTGATGTGTACTACCTCCTCTATAAATAGAAGAAACATTT
The DNA here is from genome assembly GCA_003013225.1 of Phalaenopsis aphrodite. Taxonomy (NCBI): domain Eukaryota; kingdom Viridiplantae; phylum Streptophyta; class Magnoliopsida; order Asparagales; family Orchidaceae; genus Phalaenopsis; species Phalaenopsis aphrodite. The sequence goes on from NEWO01000026.1 coordinate 2,789,169, forward strand.
AATAAAGACATTACACTATTCATTATTGTCCATCTATCTCTCCTCATCTACAACCTATTTTTTGGAAAAAAAAAATATTGCGTACACAGAACTGCGTGCGCTCTCCGGTCACAACCGCAAATCAACTATCCCTGTATGCCAATGGGCCCCACTTTTACTAAATTTTTTCTTAAAAAAAAATTAAAGGGATGGTTGATATGTGGCTGTGATCGAAGAGAACACAACAACTTGCGCACGCTCTCCGTACGCAATAATTTCTTCTATTTTTGGGTGTGATTGACAAACAATCTCACATTCAACATCCTTAAAATTATGGTAATAGTGGGTCATGCCACCAACAAATTGAGTGATATGTTTATAAACCTTTTATTTTTTTTCCTTTAATTCTCGTATTTTTTTTAATTTTCGTAAATAAAAATTTATCATTTTAGCATTATGTCACTTTATATTAAGAAATTATTTTTATTATCATAATATCAATGGTCTTTATATGATTGATAAATTGCCCCATTATTACTGTTTATTTCTTTAGTAAAATATTAAAAGATTCTCCTGATTATTTATATCCGTCATTATAATCTCAAAATATTTAAAAATGTCAAATTAATCTTCAAATTTTTTTAATAGAAATTAAAATAGCCATTTCTTTTAAAGACTACGAATTATTTCAAAAAAATTAAACTTAGATCATGAGACCTAAGAAATAATAAATAAATCTCTTGTGATCAAACACACATATTGTTGATTACAACAAAAATCAATAAAAAATTCGAACATCACACCTAAAATTACGTTTTTTATGTTTTTTTTTTCAAAAGATTGGTCAGAGGTCATGGTACGAGCCCCCAACCAATCTCATGTGTCTAACCACTTAATCCCACATTACAAGGTAGATGCAGTCAGACGACCTTGAACATGTGATCCCAAGGGACTCGCAACTGACAACGCAACTGCCGACTAAAGAGCCACAATGCGCGACACATCACAGCTAAAATTAAGATGAGAGAATATATACAACAAAAATATTGGAAGACTCCATATTTATATGCATGACTAAAAGCCATGTTATAACATAGAAATGTGAAATTAGAAAACTTTGTTGTTATGTCCAAGAATGCAGCTCCCACCAAAAGCTCTGCAAGACCTATAGTCCATGTAGTTATCCATAATAAGCATGCCTCTTTTCTCATCCAAGTGTTAAGCATTCAAAATGCATAAATATTAAGTTTATTTTTGGGTAACTTTCATATTATATGTGTTTTTTATGCTATTTATTATATAGTTTGCTACATGAAATTGATAGGATAATAAGTTGGAGATGACATAATGAAAGTACTGTGGCAATATTACTATAATAAAGTTCATGCAGCAACGTCATGTCCAACGCTAAATTGCTATGTAGAAAACCTTTTCAACAACAAGATTCCAAGAGCTTGGAATCACAGTGCCAAGTACTCAACATCACAACACTGGAATGGAATTTTAAAACATCACTCTTCAGAGCACCGCAATACTATCGATGCCAGAACAAGTAACTAAAAAATAGATGGTAGAGCACCTAAGCACCAGACAACGAGCGCTACAGTATTTGTTGTCCCCGCAATGTTGTATCCAGAGCGTCGTAACACGACGACACGACATAAATAACTTTAAATTTTAAGGAGGGAATGACAATTAGAGAGTTTAATAGGCTTGAGAGATGGAGGTGAGACATTTGAGGGGAAGGTTAGTGCAAAGGAGAGAGTCTAGTGGGGAGTGCAAAGTCTAGTCAGCGTTCGGGGTCTAAAAGTGTGTGTAGAAGTGAGTTGTGTAAATGTGTAATTGAAGAGGATAAAGAGAACTTAGAGGGGGCTACTTCACTTTATGACTACTTAAATTATGGGTCTTCTTTGTGTTTGACTTTTTTATCTGTTGAATTCTCTTATAAAACTTTATAATTGTGGTGAAATGAAAATTTTATTATGTTTGGATAATAAAAGCATGTTATGCTGAGGATTCTTTTCTTTGAATTTGTGCTTTATATATCAAATTTTGTGAATATACTTACATAATGCTTTGACTCCATTGCTTGTTTATGTTTCTTCCAATTTAATCTAACAATAGTTATAACCACTCTCTTGACGAAATCGACAGTATTAACTTACACAAGGAAGATTCATAACTAGGGTTTTAAAGAATAAACATATATATTGCAATCATTTAGGGAAATAAAAAATCAATTTTGAAACCAGCTAATTATATAGATATATAGCTTTAAGGGGGGTGTTTGGCTGCAAACAAGATTTAAGCGGTTTTTGGTAGCATATTGATAGTCGGATTGAGCACTGGATCATTACTTAAATCCAACCAAACACAAAAAAAAACTGAACCTTAAATCCAACGCTCAGTTAAACTGAATTTTATCGCATTCTTTCTGTTTTTTCTAACATTCTTTCTTCTTCCTGATGTAAATCCAAATTTATTAAATCCAAGTCGCAGTTGGATTCACGTGATTTATTCTTCTGTGACTTCAAAGCTTTTCTACGTCAAAATGAACTTGATAAATCTGAATTTACTAAATCTCATTTAACGTACATCTGTAATAAAGCCAAGCATCACCGTAGTGTTAATAGGATTTGGTAAATCTGTAAATCTTAAATCAGTTAAATTAATCCACCCCTTCAATGAATTTTATTAAATCTGGAATTAAACTGAATCGATGGCAAAATTAAGACCTAAAAAATTGAAAATTTAAAAGTTCATGAAACTTTCACATTATTTATATTTGACTATATTTCATAAATCACACAATAAATCATGTTAATAGGTGCTACCAAACCCCCCTAAGGATTTTTGAAATTAGAGTTTTTAGCTATAGACCAATGCTTAAAATTATGTACACTTCTAATTCACTGCAAAATTTTATACGAAATTCATATCCCAATTTTTGATAATACAGATAGTAAAATTGAAAGAAATTTATATTTTTTGAAATTGTTATCATTTTAGAAATCCTAAAAATCATCCTTTTAAGATTTTTATTTTTGGATAAAAAATAGGGTTAATAGTTAACGTTTAAACTTCATTTTCAAAAATCACAACTTATCCTTGTGATAGTAATCTCATATTCAAATACAATAATATTGCTTGTTCGACAGAATCACTCGTGTTCGCCCTTGCAAAAATCGAGCCACAAAACAGTTTTAGTTAACCTAAAGTCAAGTGCAATTGATAGTCCTTAATTACTAAGATGTAGTCTATGCTTGATGCAACTAATAGTCCTACAATATTTTGCTCTCTGCACATTGATTTAGAGTTTTATTCACACTTAGCTACTTGATTTTATAGTAAAGTTTTTTTGGCCTATAAATAATGCAATAATTTGCTTATGTTTTAGAACATACTCATCATTATTATCAAATTTTAAGAAATTAATTTTATCTTTAATTTTATTTTTATACCAAAATCATTAATAAATGTGATATACTACAAGGACTCTTTTAAAAAGGTGATAAGAATAGCCACCATACATCTATGTACTTGAGCTCTCTCTTAATCCTTAAAAAACTAACTCTTTTTACTTTTCTAGGAGAAAAAACTTCACAATAGTTCATGTCTTATTATCTTGAGCAATCACCAAGGCAATTATTATCATTTCTTAACCATCATCTTTGAAAGTAAATTTACAATTAATTGTCCATAGAATTCAAGATTCATCTCATGCTGAGGTTGATCAACCAAACTTGATTTAGTACCCTGATTATCACATATTTATTGCTCAAGATGAGATATATTAGATAATAAATAAAAACTGGATCGGATGAATCATACTGAAGAACTCCATGTCCGGCCATCTCCATATTATTCATATCCAAGACTAAGGGTTAGTTTGTGACAGCTTATGCTTATCCATATAAGTCAATTATCTAGAAACACAGACTTCAAGATTCTACTCGCATTCTGCACTTGGTGTAAAAATCAGCTATTTTTCAGATAAACTGCTTAAACACAGCTTCCAGTGGATAAACTGACCTAAACGGAGCTTAAAAGAAGTCTTATTATTACAACATATGCAGCGAAATCAATCAAAATTCAATTTTTAGTAGGTCTGATATCCAAGGTAGCAGCGCCCACTCATAACTCCACAATCCTTAAAAATCATGCAGTTCCCCATCAAAAATGACTTCATCCCATACAAGCAAGATCTGCATGTCTCCAAATCCAGACCATTGGCGCAATCACCCTTCCCATATATCTTCGATCCATCTCCACCAAACACAATCTCTGTCTCTCGCAACATCCCCTGCTTCATCGGCAACACCTCGTCGATCAATCCACCCATCAGTCCCTCCACAGCGGCTCTAAAACCATCACCATGAATCCCCAACACCATCCCCATGGAGTAATCAATCATGGTTTCTCTCATTCCATCATCTTCCCAGATAAAGTTTTTTCTATCCAGTCTGAGGTAGCAGAAGTCCTGCAGCAACAAACGCGCGTTTACGAGCCTGTTCCTGCAGCCCTGTTGGAGCGTTTGGGCGGCTTTGGTGATGCAGGTAGAGCAGCGGTGGCCGACTAGTTTTCCGCCGCACCACACGAGGGAGTGGGAGGTGTCGGAGTGGACGTAGGTGGAGCCTGCGGTTTGGGGAGGAGATGTGAGGAGATCTGATAGCATTTTCTGGAAGCCGTCTGATGGATGGTCGGAGGGGGAGTCGTCGCACTGGATTTGGATGCGGTCGCCGTTGCAGCTGATGGAGGGGAGGAGGAGCGCTGCGGCGGATAAGAGAAATGGGAGGAGAAGAAGATGAAGGTTGGGGGATGAGGAAGAAGAAAAAGTCATGATTGATGATGCTGAGATGGTTCATTATACCTAATCTGCTCTTCTATTTATAAGCTTTTATATACACGTAATTGTTCGAAAATTTATTTACTTTTGGCTTGGATGGATATCTCATATATTATGAGCTAAAATTTTTGACTCTGTTCGAAAATTAATCTTTAATAGCTATGGTCCTAATGATGTTAGGATTATGAATTTAATAAATTCAACTTGAAGATCATTAATCGTTCGAAATTTGATTTGAATTTTGGCTCGGATTGAAATAAATGAGCCGAGTTATGAGACAAAATTTTGGATCAAAATTTTTTCGAGCCAATCCTTGCTTGTCTCGAAATCGAATCGTTAACGACCACAGCGTGATATAAGGGTGTGAATTTAGCAAATCTAACTCGAAGATTGTTAATCGCTCGAAAATTAATTTGAATTTTAGCTCGGATCAAGATCAAATAAAAATAAATCAGCTGTGCTGCGATACAAAATTTTGAATCAAATTTTTTTTCCAAGTCAATTTTCAATAGACCCAACTCGGTTCAAGATCAGATTCGGGTCCGTTTGGGGCAGCTTATTTGGTGTGTTAGCGTTTTGAAAACACACCTGAACTGTTTGGATAAAATGCGTTTTGACAGCTTATGTGTTTAAAAAATGCTGAAAGTAACGTTTTTACACCACACCTATCTAAATGCGGTGAGAACTTTCTGACAACAGACTGATTTTTTTAAGAAAATAAAAATTTTCAATAGCCATAGCACTTAATCCATTAACAGATTATTCAGCTTCCCGCAAACAGCCCCTCAGCAAGACAGGACAGTCCGCAAGCTTTGCTGGGGCGACATTTTGAGAATGAGAAGAGTTTCACGCAAAAATACTTATTTAGAAATAAAATCATAGAGGATAATTTCTGATGTTTATTGTTTATTTTAGAAATAGATTATCCTTTTGAATAAGGTTGACGCAAAATACTTATTTACAGATAAAAACATAAAGTATAATTTCTCATATATATATTTTTATTTCTGAAATATATTATCTGATAAGGGTCATATTAACAACAAAATAAATTAAGGAGGTTTGATAGTTTCTGACTGTAATTTTGAATAATAATCACACTCAGAAAAAAAAAAGAATTATTATAATTTCTATTGTCAAAAAGAAATATATCATATTTTGTGAATTTTCATTTGATTTTGAAGTAAATTTCTATTATGGTAATGAAAATTAGATTTCGTATTGGAGAAAACAGTGAATACTCTTACATCATATTAAATATTTTATTCTAGAATAAATTTTGTGGTGTGAAATTAATCTAGTAAAAGGTTGCGGAGATGATAATGTTTAAATTATAATCCGCTTTATAGTTTGTTAAAACTCAGAATAATGTGGTGGAGTTCTCAATATTTCATTGATATGAACGATGTTATAAATTAGCCTTACAAGAATTTTGTAATAGGAAAAATAATAAAAGGTGATATGAAATGAATAGTATAACACCTGATATCTCCAATAATTAATTCATATTAATTATTAAGAGATATATGAAATAACGTAAAATAGGAAAACAAATATCTTATCACAACTCTAATTCTAAGAAAATAATTTATTTATAAGAATAAATTATTTCTTATCATAACTCCTAACACTCCCCCTCAAGTTTGAAATGTAAGTTAATAATTCCTAACTTGCTGACTAGTATCGAGAACTGAGAAGAGCTTAGTGGTCTTGTGAAAACGTCCGCTGACTATTCTAAAGTAGACACATGAGTCAACTTTATTATTCCTTTTTGAACTTTCTCTCGTATGAGATGAAAATCAATCTCGATGTGCTTTGTTCGCTTATGGTATGTCGAGTTCGAGGCGATGTGAAGTACTGCTTGGTTATCATAAAATAAATTGGCAGGATGTGAATGCATGATCCTCAAAAGCCAAATAATCTCGCAATAGGTAGTGGCCATGGACTGTTATTCAGCTTATGTACTAGAGCGTGATATCGTGGTCTATTTCTTGGTTTTCCAAGAAATTAATGAACTCCTAAGGAAGATACAATACCCAGTAACTGATGTTTGAGTGTCATGATGTCTAGCATAATTTGCATCACAAAAGACATTTAGTTGGGTTGAGCTTTCTGCTGTGAGGAAAATTCATTGTCCTGCTGTTTGTTTTATGTAACGTAGAATGCGATGGGCTGTTTCTAAGTGTGACACTCATGGTTTGTCCATAAATTGACTTAATACATGAACTGCATATGTCAAGTCAGGACGTGTGATAGTCAAGTAGATTAATCTCCCAACTAGTCTTCGATATGATGATGGATCACTGACATATTCTCCTTCTGATTTACTAAGAGATAAGTTTTGTTCCATAGGGAAAGTGGCTGGTTTTGCACCGAAGCACCCAACATCCTCGAGTACTTCAAAAGCATACATTCGCTGTGAAAGCACAATACCTTTCTGGGATCACACAACCTCACTACCAAGGAAATATTTCAATTGTCCAAGGTCCTTTAATTTGAATTGGGTTTTCAAGAATATTTTGACATGTTCGATTTCTTGTAAGTCGTTCCCTGCAATGATGACATCATCTAAATATATAGGAAGGGCGATGAATTTACCATTCTGGGATCAGACAAACAAAGAATAGTCTGTCTTTGATTGCATAAAATTGGCTTGCTTTAGAGCAGTGGAAAGCTTGATGAACCATGGTCATGAAGCTTGTTTGAGACCATATAATGATTTGTGGAGTTTACAAACTCGAGTATCCCCCTTTCGTCCAAGGCCAGGAGGTAGTGACATGTATACGTCTTCGTCGAGGTCCCCATGAAAGAAAGCATTGTTGAGATCTAGTTGGTGAAGATGTCATTGCTTGGTTGAAGCTAATGCAAGAAGTAGGCGAATAATTATAAACTTTGCTACAAGGGCAAAAGTTTTTTGGTAATCTAGCCCTTCAATTTGATTATACCATTTTGTCACTAATCTGGCCTTATAGTGTTCAACTATCCCATCTACATGAAATTTGATTTTGTATACCTATTTGCATCTAATTGACCTCTTTCCAGGCGGTAATGGTACAAGGGACCATGTGCTATTGACGTTGAGTGCATCAAGTTCTTCTCGCATAGCAACCTGCCACTTTGGATTACGAGCGGCTTCTACAAAGGTGTTTGGCTCCTTTTCAATTGAAAGGGCGGTGGTAAAAGCACGATGTTTAGGTGATAATCTAGCATATGACAAGACGTTGGTTAATGGATAGAAGGTACTTGTGGTTTTGGCCAACACGGAGTTCGTTGTTGGAGGTGTCTTGAGGGAAGAGAAATACCAATATGATACTCACGTAAATAGCTAGGCATTTTTGTTGTTCTTATTGGTCGTGGTGATGGTATTTGTTGGTCTAGAGTTGCAAGTTGTTTTGAGAATAAATTTGAAGGTGAAGTAGTCTCTTGAGAGGGGATTTTGTTGTCTTGAGAAGGTGGAATATTTTCTTGATGTAATTCATCGAATGAAGGCATGTCGGTGTTGGTGGTGAAGTGCCGAATTGAGCCCTTATCTGTAGCGGAAGAAGGGGAAGAAAAAGTGTTTTCATGGAAACAAACATCCCGTGATAAAAAAAACCTTCCCAGTTGAAAGGTCATAGACTTTATAGCCCTTTTACGCGTATGGATACCCTAAGAAAAGACATCGAATGGCTTTGGGATCAAACTTGTTTGGTCATTGATGATGTGTTGAGGCAAAACAAAGACACCCAAACACACTCAAATGATCATATGTGGGTTTTGTTTGGAAGAGCATTTTAAAAGGAGTCTTTCCTTGGAGAAGGGGTGTTGGTGTTGTGTTGGTGTTCGGTTGATTAAGTAGGTGGCAGTTAGGATTGCATCTCCCCAAAATTTTTTGGGTAAATTAACTTGAAACAATAATGCTTGGGTTATGTTGAGTAAGTGGCAATGTTTTCTTTCGGCTACATCATTTTGTTGCGGAGTGGAGACACAACTTGATTGGTGACTGATACATTGGTCGTGATAAAGATTCCTCAATATGAATTCGGGACCATTATCACTTCGAATGATTTTGACTTTTAGATTGAATTGTGTTTCAACGAGGTTTTTTAACTTGATGATGTATGAATGTGTATCTGATTTATGGTTCATCAAATAAGTCCATCTACATCGAGTATAATCATCAACAATTGTGAGTAAATACAGCGCTCCTGTGATTGAAGGAACTTGACATCCTCCCCAAATATCAACATGAATTAATTCAAAAGGTGTTTTTGAGCTAATGAAACTTGTTTGAAAAGATAAAAGAGTTTGCTTAGACAATGAGCAAATTAAACAATAAAAAACATTACAAATTTTCTTGTATATAATTGGAAAAGGAAACAAGCTGGAAACTTTATTTGATGAGTGAATTAGACGTTTATGCTAGAGATTTGGGGATGGTGAAGTAGCAACATTGCACTTGCTCTTTTGTGAGTATCAAGGTAGTAAAGTCCTTCTCCTTTAGTTTCCGTTCCAATCACCTTCCCCGATTGTTGGTCCTGTAGCACACAAGTGTGGTTATTAAAAAGGCAAGATGTTGTGAATCGAACACAAATTTACTAATGGAAATCAGATTTAATTTGAAGGAGGGGGCAGATAAAACATTTTGTAGAACAAAGTCAGCAAAATGGATGTTGCCTGACCAAAGGAAAATATGTTGAGATTTTCATACCTATTCTACATAGTTTTTTATGATATTGTACTTTAAAGAAATGTATTTTTGATGTTTTATTGCAGGTATGATGAATTATGGTTATTAGAGCAAAAAGATGCAAAAAAGAGCAAATTTGGAGCGAAAATGACCAAAATGTGAAAATTTGAACTAGGGTGCCGACGACGGGCCCAACGACACCGATGAAGAGATTTTCCTGAGACTCCAGACAAATAATTTAGAAGGCCCGTCGACGGCGCCCTTGAGGCCGCCGATGGCGAGATCGGCGGTTATGTCCAAAGGTG
>NEWO01000026.1:2830230-2841166 GCA_003013225.1 Phalaenopsis aphrodite
AAAAAAAAATGCCGATGAGGTAGATGTCTAATTAATTTAGGCAGATGAATTTATTTGAAAGGTGGGGAGGGATACCTAACCAAATGAAATATTGTTATTACGCTATTTTTAAAGATGATTAAGTTTTATTTATTATAAATCAAAGACAAATTATATAATTAATGATAATTATGAACCTTACATATTATAAAAAAAAATAGTTAAAAAAACATAATTGATATGTCATCATGATGAGCAAAAAGAAATATTTTAAATTCAAATTTGATATCATTCGAGGTCTGATTTTAATAAATCTATAGTCTAATTGACCGTCTGGACGAGACAAATTCAATGACACTAAAAGCGGTCTAATATGAGTCCAAATAAGCCCGAATCAATCACTTAGGGTTTGCTTGAGGGAACTGCAGCTGTTTTAAAAAGCAGCTCTGAAGTTGCTGCAGAAGAAGCTGATATTCCAAAAGTTGTGATTATTATAAAATTTTTCTTTTTGAAAAGTTAAGAAACGGTTTTATAACAGTTATCACAGTTAGCTAGACCAGGTGGCTAAACGTAACATTCAACTGCAGTTTTTTAAAAAAAACACAGGCAAAATAGTTTTACCAAAGAGAAAAAACAACAATACGACACATCTGTGCCACCCCAAACATATCTTTAAAGTGTAGTCAAATGCTTTGATGCATCAACTGGAAGGCCAAAGGATTTCAAAATTTGACAAGATTATAGTCAATTTGAACAACTCGGTAAGATGAATCCAACGAGTGTAAGATCATTAAATTCTGGTCGATGTTGTTAAGACACTCATAAATAAAAAATTATATCTAATCAAGGAAATCAATGTAAACTGTTCGATAGAGCATTTTTGGAAGATTGATCAATTTTATCAAACTACCCCTCTAAAATATTTTAAATAGGCACATATTCTTCACTTAAATGTGCAGGAGGAGAAGAGTGAGTTGACAACCAAAACTTTGCTCTTAAAATTTCAACACTTATCTACAAAAGACTCTATCGAGTATATTTTTCTACTATCATTAGGAGTTTTGCTAAGCTTCCTCAAGCCCTAAATTCAAACATTTACCCAAAGTTTGTTGTTAAACCAAGTTACTGCATGGAATAAAATTATCTAAATTTCACCGGAATTCTAGAAAAGTTTCTAGAACATAAATGCAAGCGTGCACACACATAGGGGTGTGCACGGGCCAAAACACGAGCTAGCCCAAACTTAGCTCGTGTTCGGCTCGTTTCGAGCTCAAAAAGTGTGTTCGTGTTCGGCTCGATTGCTTAGCGAGCCTAACACGAGCTGTTCACGAACAAAGAGTCGTTTTGACAACGCTAATCATGTAGTCATAAGATGTTAAGGATTGGGGCAAGATTTAAAACATCATTTGAATCTAATTTAATAATTTTTATTCTATTTTTTTCATTAATACTTTTAATTGGTTATAAATCTTTGTGGCCTTGTAGTCAATTAATTTTGTTTAAAATACTACTCATCAAAGATATATATATGTATATATAATTGATTAGTAATATCTCGAGCTAAAATAAGCAGAACACAAACGAACAAATATTTGTTTGCGTTGTGCGCATTCAGCTCGTTAACTTAGCGGACGAGCCGAATACGAGCTTCTTAATAAGCCGAACACGAGCTGTTCACGAACAACGAGCCGTTTTGACAACCCTACACACACACGCATCCCCATTTAAGATATTCAATTGATTTTAAGATAAATTTACATATATTATTTCACATCATAGCCTTAAACCGCTTAAATCAAATCTAGCACCTTTTATTAAGTTTATTTGGTTGCCTTTTTTGCTTTGTTATTTGATTAAAACCTTTGTTTTAATCCCAAATGATTATTGACATTGATTTCCTTAAAGCTTGTTTGGGATCAATTTTATTTTTTACTTTATTTTTATTTTTTCGATTATTTCTAAAAACTTATTTGCTTAGTGACATTTTTTTTATTTCTAAATTAAATAATTGTATTTTTTTAAAATAATAAAAAAAAGTCAAAACAATTTTTAGGTATTTTAAATATTTCCAAAAATAACCGCATTAATAAAACATACTGAACATATTTTGTATGTTTCCCATAAAATCATGAACAAAACAAAACAACAATAACACAAAATTTTAATATTAAATAAAAAATAGTACGGTTATTAATTTTTTTGAATTATGACAAAAAAGATATTACAAATGTAAATATCAAACTTTAGGTGTTAAATATATAAATACATAAGAATTGTATGGTATGTTTGTAAATTAATTTCCCTATATATATATATATATGCCATTAAGTAAAAAGGGCAGTTACCGGCATCTGAATGGCATCTGAATGTATTCAGATCTCAGATCTCACCAACTCCACCGACATGAAAATAAATAGAATGAGCAAAAACAGCAGATGCAGATGGGGGTTGAGGGCCATCTTAATTGTGACAATTATGCCAAAAAAAACATTTACAAACATGCCACTCAATTCTTATGTATTTACATATCTAACACCTAAATTTTATTTTGCACATTTATACCACTTACTCAAACCTTTAATATCACTATTTTTTATATGTAAAACATCTTTTCTTATAAGATGGCAAATATGTAAAAAAGAAAATTTACATATGCACTGCTCAATTTCTATATATTTACATCTCACACCCAGCCTTTCATATATTTACATATACACGACTCGAATATTTAATATCACACATAAAAAAATAGCACTATAATGACTTTTCAGGCATAGTTTTAAAGCACCAAAATGCTAGCTATGCATGTAAATATGAAACTTCAGTTGTGATATATATATATTTATGCAAATACATAATAATTGAGTGGTTTTATGTAAATCATTCTATCTATAAATGTATGGCCAACATACCCATCAGCAAAGCAATATCCCTTCACCACTGAAGACTAAAAAGATCATGGCTTCCAAGCTTGAAACTGAAGTGGAAGTAACTTCACCTGCTGACAAATTCTGGGGGAGCATCAGAGACTCTAATGAGCTCTTCCCTAAGATCTTTCCGCAGCATTATCAGAGCATCAAAGTCATAGAGGGAGACGGCAAGAGCGTCGGTTCGATACGGGAGCTCGTTTATGGAGAAGGTATCTTCTTCTTTTGTTTAAGTACAACATGAGCTTAATTAAGCTAGTAGATGAGACAAAAGTGCCATTGATATGGTTGCAGGAGTTCCTTTCGTCAAGTTTGCAAAGGAGAAGGTTGAGTTCGTCGACGACGCAAACAAGCAGGTCAAGTACAGCGTGATAGACGGCGAGCTTCTGAGTTACTATAAAAGCTTCAGGCCGACTCTTCAGGTGGCTTCCAAAGGGGACGGCGTGGCGGTGGTCAAGTGGACGGTGGAGTACGAGAAGGTGAACGATGAAGTCCCTCCCCCTGAGGTGATACAGGAGATGGCAGTTCAAACATTTAAAGATCTGGATGCATATCTGCTCAAAAACTAGAAGGTGCTGATCCATATCAGCCTAGATTTTAAGCAGTAATCTATATGAATAAGAGTGGAAGGTTTTATATGTAATAAATTTGTTTGTGGTGGTTTGCTCATCATGATTTGTCCTCTCATAACCCATGCTATTAATAAATTTGTTTATCTGAATCAACCTATTCTCTTCATCTATAATATATGTCAAAACTAAAAAACTGAATCAAACCAAATATGTTTGATTGATTTGGTTCGGATTCATAAACGTGTTCTAGCTTTTCATTTTAAAAGCCTCTAGATTCAGTTTTCTATTGTTTGTTCAGTTATAGTTTTCATTAAACCGAACAAACTAAAAAAAATTTGAAAATTTAAAATTAAATGTAGTACTCCATATTAGTCATGTAATATGTATAATTGATGATGTTTGTTCATAACTGAACTCCAACTAAAAACTAAAATTCAGATTGTTTGTAGCTGAACCATTTAAACCGAAATAACTTTTGGTGTAGATTGATCTTTCGGATTTTGGATTTCTGTTGTAATTGATTTGACTAATTTGAAAATTGATCTATCTGAACAAACCAAATGCTCTGTGCTAGTAAAATTTGAGACTTCAGAAATTTAAGTATTTCTGCTGGTAGAAGTACCGTAGAATTTACAACGTGAAGGAACTTGGAAACTTGGAATTTTCTTATGTGAAAGTGAAGCTCCATAGGAGAAAGAAATACAAAAGAGAAAATTTAGCCCCTGCTTGCTTTTAAGAGCATAGTCAGAGTTCAAAAATTCTAAGAGTGAAAATATATAAAGAATCTAGAGGAACTATAATGACAAGCATTTTCATGATTCTATGTTTTCATAAATAATAGTTTAAAAATCATTACAATTAACATGTATTTTATGTAATTTGAGGCTTTATATGGCTTTGAATTTTCAATAATGCTTGTGCATGACGTTTTTCTAAGTATTTTGAAATGTGAGATGGTGTGATAAGATCATTTTAGCTAGTATGAATACAAATATTTAACGGTCTTATCCATCGAAAAACAAGTAGTTTACAGTAATTCCATTGCAAGTTCCTTGAGTTCTAGTGTTACGAACAATCTCATAAGAAAAAATAAGTCATCAATAAGCTTTTTTAGTCTGGCTTTATAACATGTACAATAAGATAGTGTTTGTACATTCATCGAAGTTTCCTTTTTTTAAAAAGCATTGTCTTTGCATGGAGAGAAGAGTAGAAGACTTTGACTACTTGAGCAAGGAAAATACTAGAAAGAAGACATTGAACAAGACATTTTTCTTGTAGTATCTCATTTCTATAAAGCTTCAAAGAAAAAGGAAGAGAATCATTAAAGAAAAACAAAGAAAAATAGAGGAGCTAACTTATTTAGGTTCATTTAGAAACAATTAGTAACAGTAAGAAATGACTATGAAGTCAATGAAACATCTCCCATGTAGAAATATATTTGTTTAGCTCGATAGAGAGATAGTTGCTGCAAAACTGCCTTCCAGTAAACATGGAAACTTCTAAAGAGATCCTAATCAGTAGTAACCAACACATTTCAAATACTTGAATAAACATATAATATTGTATCAAATATAAAATTTTGGCATATTGACCTTTAGCTTTCAAACAAGGTTTGGATGTCGCATTAAATAAAGAAAATGGCATAATTTTATTTAAATTTCAAGTAAAACTAAGCAATTATGAAAGTATTGCTTATACACAGTTGCACAATGGTCAGTTATGACCATCTCTTCTTTGATTTTTTTTATTAATAGTTCTCAATTATTTTTGTGAATTATGAGCATTTTTTATGCATATTTTCTAAGGTAAGAGAATGTTGCATATTTCACTACAGTTAATGTATTCAGATTCATATTTCACTACAGTTAATATATTTAGAAAGTGTCTTGTAAAAAAAAAAAATTTAGATTTTTGTCTTTTTTGCAAAGTAATATTTGAATCATTCAGTCATGCTTTAACACAATCATTCGAGCAATCAAATATTAAAGCTTATCAAAACATGGTTTTTATATGCCAAGCTCTACTCTTTGGACGAGCAAAATGTGAAACCTCACAAACTTCGATAAAAAAAATAATCTAATGAAGGTCAATATAAGAAACATCACGAGAAGGGTCAAATGAAACAAAATTATTTTCAGCCTCAATAGCAACTGCAACAAGTGATGATGTTTCAATCATATCAGCCACATTTTCATGTATAGTAGTACCAACAGTACTAGCAAAGGGCAATAACGTATCAACACCCATTCGGAGCAACCCAAGCAAGCGATTCCACCCTTTAACATTTATTATGATGCAGCAAGAAACCTGTGAAACTCTTGATGTGGTAACATATATTATCTCTCTTTTTAAGCAACTGATAAGAGCATTATTTTACTCAAGGGAATCATGTTCATTCATTTCAAATAAATTTATATCTAGTACATCGATGTCTTCATTACAATTGCATCTATCCATAATTATGTCATCGGGCTCTTCCGTGATTGTCACTCAATGTGTTCATGATTTTGATATTATCATCAATGACAAGAATATGCCTGCTACATTTATAGCATTCTCACTAACTGAGATGTATGCAATTTTAGATTTGGATTGACTATCTACGTATCAGAATATTATAAATTGTGGTAAGATATGGGTCATTTTTAGTATATTTGGTTTGTTTGCTTTTTTTTTTTTTGTTTCAAGGGTAGTAAATAAGCCATTTCTTATTTAATATCAACAATTAAGGCTTGTAAGTTGAGCTCCATAAGTGTGTTGGTTATCTAATTCATGTGATAGATTCTGAGAAATTCAGTGTTACTTTAGATATTGTTTTAATGGTCCGAGATTTGCTAATATATTTCCTGAAGATTTGTATGGCTAGCAACCAGATTGTGAGATTGAATTCAAGATAGATGTGCTTTAGGGGGCCATTCCATTTTCTCAAGTACCATATTGGATGAAAACTGCGAACTCCAAGAGCTTAAGGTTCAGTTATAGGAATTGTTCAATAAAGAATTCATTTGACCCAGTATTGTACATTGGGGGCACCAATTTTATTTGTGAAGAAGAAATGAAAAAATATGAGATTGACCATCAACTAAAAGAGAGAGAAATAGATCACCATGAAAAACAAGCATCCACTGCCTCAAATAGATGGTCCATTCGACCAAGTAAAAGATTCCTCTGTATATTCCATGATTTATGGTCGATCTGGCTACCATCAATTGTAGATCAAGAATGAAGACATTTCAAAGATTGTCTTTCGATCTCGATTTGATCATAATGAATTTCTAGTGATATCATTTGGTTTGGCTAATGCCTTCACTATCCTTAGAAGTTTGATGAATATAGTCTTTAAACCTTACATTGATTGATTTGTTATTATCTACACTGATGATATTTTTGTTTACTCCAAGGATGAAGAGGAGTACGCCCAAAATCTCAAAACAACACTGAATACTCTTTGAGAGAACAAGTTTTAAATCAAATTCTCTAAATATGAACTTTGGCTTCAAAAAGTGGCATTTATGAGCTATGTTGTCAGTGGATCTAATATTTCTATAAGCTCTGCAAAGGTTAAAACAATAATGGATAGGCCAAGGCTGAGCACTATCACCAAGATTCATAATTTCTTTGGGTTAGTTAACCATTATCAGAGATTCATTGAAAGTTTTTCTCGTATTGTTGTACCTCTATCAACGTTGACTCAGAATGCAATTAAGTTTGAATGGTCTGATGCTTGTGAGAATAGTTTTTAGAAGTTCAAGAATTGTTTTGGTGATAGCCCCAATTCTTATCATTCCTTTGGGTACAGATGTAATTTAGATATTTAGTGATGCTTCACATCAAGGATTATGATGTGTTCTAATGTAATATATATGGTAGAGTTGTAGCTTATGCTTTTAGAAAACTCAAAGTGCAAGAGAGAAATTACCCTACTCGTGATTTGGAGTTAGCTATATGACAAACTCGTTGGAGGCTAGGCTTCCTAGACATCTTTAGTTCATGCTCTGGTACTTCAAAGTTCATTCTTTAGATTTTGATTTGAGTTGAGGTTCATCATCTTTGTTTTTCATCGTTGTGTTGAGGTTCTTCATCATCATTAATGTTCATCCTTGTGTTGACGTTCATACTCATCTTGATGTTTATCCTTGTATTGAGGTTCATCCTCGTCTTTGATATTCAATATTATGTTGAGGCTCATCCTCACTCTGTCTTCAAGATGGTCCCGCTTCACACACTCTAAACATCCAAACCAACCAACAAAAACTAATAATCCTAACTCTAGACTAGCTAAAGGTAAAGAAAGAGATCATATGGTAACTATGACACCTATAGAAAAATGTTAGTATTCATGAAAATTAAAAATAAACATAAGCATTACTTGGACCTAGCACTACGCTGCAGCCCCAGGCCTCCTATCCTAATTGGGGTACATGCTAGCAAACACCTGCAGAAAGTTGTTAGTTTAATATATTTTGTTTTTGTGCCCCTTTCTATCAACTGTTAGCTCCAGAAAATAGAATTAGACTATAAATAATGCCCTAACATCTACTATACACAAAACAACCATCCTAGCATCCAATCTAAAAGACAAACCACATCAAAAAGTAAACCACAATCACAATCATAATCACAAAATCAACCGACCTAGCCTAAATCTAGGGTCACTGACCTAGCAATCCATCTAACGTGTGAATGGCGAGTGAAGTGAGACTGGGCTAGTATTTACGTTTGAGTTTGGCTTTAGAGTTAAAAATTTAATTTGTACTAATGGCTTATTCTTAATCTTACGTGCTTTATTTTGTGGTTTGAGTTAAATAATATGCTATAACGAGTATTATGACTAGTGGGGTCCACATGAGAGAGGGGGCCCACTATTCATAAATCCCCAGCCGGTAAGATAAGTGCCACGCATAAGAAGTGGGCACAATATCTTAAGAAGCTAAGGTATTTTAGCCGTGTTTTAAATTTTATTTAATTGGCTAGATGACAGTTCAGAGTTTTAAAGTTAGTATTATAAAAGTTAAGTTTGTCATAAATTGGTTTGGTTAAGTTAAAGATTTGATTTAAGTAAGAGTTTGATTAACTTACATTTGAGTTTAATTTGTGTTCTTTTAATGCTTTAGTTTTAAGCTAAAATTTGACTAATTTGTGTTTTAATTTAGATTAAAATTAATCAAGTTTTAAATATGTAAATTAATGTTTAATTAACTAACTTAATTTAGTTTAAGTTGTTTTAATCTGATCTTTTAAGTTTGATTTTTATTTTATTTTTAATCTGTTTTATCTGATAAATATGTTGACTGAACAAAGTGCATCACGTGTCAGCATGCTATATGTTATAATTAGAGAGATCTAATCCACATGATAGATCACATGGATCCCAAAATTGGGATTCGCCAAGGCCAAAAGGACCTAAGGGGTCTACACGAGACATCATGGCTAAAAAATCCTTAGGATGTGGGTGTTGGTTCATTTGAAAAATGACCACTCTACGACTGAGTGCGAGGAGTAAAGGAATTACCTGGCATGGTTGCAAGTTGAGACGATCCTCACAATAGGTAGGAGGATGAGGAGCAAAAGGTTTCTCTCAGGAGAGGACTTCATATGAGAGAGGGAGTTCTAGATTAGCCCGACCTTCCTCTTCCTCCTTTACTGTTATTTCTGAGAAGTTAGTCACCTAGAGCTATGGTATTGTAATTTTGTAATGGTGGCAACATGATATGGGCCAAAAGTTTAATTTTTATGTTGATCATCACAAGAGAGAGTATGAGGACTAGGTGCAAACCTTTTCTACACTTGCGGAGATGATCAAGCATGACCCTACACAACAATGCGGAGCACTGCCAGGCTTCTAGACACACCACCATTCCTTTACTATCGCCCTGTGGAGGAGGATGAGGACACAAATAATGATGAGAGCGGAGATGTCGGGACCCTTCGATATGTTGACTGCACTGCTCTAATTATTTTGTTTGTTTGTTTGTTTTTTTTTTTATGTGAAGTGGAGTTTATTAATGCTTGTGTTATACCTTCTTTTGTGCTTTATGTGTTTATTATCATGTGTATATTCTATGTCCTACTATTACATTTTCATGTTTTATCCTGCTATATTCATTTCTATGTTTGGTTATCTGCATGTATGGGAGGAAATTTTATAAAAATTGTCCTAAAATAATAGTAGATATCTAAACTCTGAAGTTCCATTAACAAAATTTGGTAGATTTAATTAGGTTTCAGGATGATTTACTAATAGGAAAAGAAAATAAAAAAAGGTGGCATAACCCCTCATTAAGATTTGAAAAATATTAGTCACTCACTAATGACTGACCTATAAATAAAATTAGCTACTCTTCTATACAAAAAACTTTTAAACATGTAAATTAAAAATGACTAAATATAAAATTAGTTATTCAAATATAAGGAGGTAATTGAAAATTTGATTTAGGAAAGAGTTGATATTCAAATTTTAAGGAAAAAAAGGAAAAAGTAGCCAAATATAATAATCCACTTTAATAGATAAAAAGGAAGGAAAAATCAAAAGAAAAAGAAAAATTGGAAAAACTCACCTTATAAAGAAAAAAAATTAGGAGCTTTTAGAGGAAAAGCTTGAGGTTAAGCTTGAAATCTAAAATTGATATCAATCTACATTTTTAAAAGTCAGAGCATAAAAAATTTTCTTAACTCTAAATTATGAATACTGTATTGAAATGAATAATAATTGAATTAATATTATTTTGTTAATTAGTCAATTTAAATTATATATATTTAAAAAATAATCTAATTTTAGTCAACCTAACATAAGTGATTTAAAGTGATTATATAGAAAAAGTATCAATACAAATTATGTTAGGATATTGGAGGTTTTCTAAGAAAATATCAATCTTAGGAAGAGATTTGTGTACTTTAAATTATTTATTTACCTCATTACTAATAAACATTAAAATTCTAAGCTTAAACCTATCATGAATTTTTTAAAACTTTAACTTTGGTTATTAAATTATGTGAGGGTAAGTAATGTTTAAGTTTGAGAAATTTAATGTGTAGGAACTGTGATGTGATGTATCCTAGTGTTTTATTTATTATTTGCATCATTTTTATGCTTTTCAGAGTTTTTTTTTTTTTGCATATATTTACAGTGTATAGGTTGAAGGCTAGCAGGGCGGAAGCATTTGGATCAAATTCATCCTAAGTCCTTGTTAGGCGCCCCAATGCCCAATCTGAGCGCTTAGGCACTAGAAACAATTCCTTATTCAGTCAAGAGATAGAGTACATGGATAGTTGATGCTCATCATTGGCGCCTAAGCACTCAATTCCATGCTGCCTGAAGAAGAGAGAGCTTGTTAATGAGATGCTCCAATCTGGTGCCTAGGCCCCAACCAGGAAATTCAATGCCCGGTCTGGCGACTATGTGCCTGAAAAAAAACTTCCTTCGTCAATTGAACAGTGAGCTTGGAAAGTCTGTGCTTC
>NEWO01000026.1:2854067-2920663 GCA_003013225.1 Phalaenopsis aphrodite
GAAGAATTCCTCACAATTTAGACTCTCTACCAAACACTAATGGAACCTCTCCAACCTTCAAGACCTTTCTAACATCCAGGACCTCTCTAATTTTTTGTCAAAATCTTCTTTTAAAGTTGTGGATGAGCTTTCCCAAGAGTTGCCTAAGCACCCCTCCAAAATTCATCCTCATATAATGCCTAGTTGGACATAACCGCCGAGCTCGCCGTCGGCGGCCTCGAGGGTGTCGTCGGCGGGTCTTCTAAGTGAATTAATTCTGGAGTCTCGGGAAAATCTCACCGTCGGCACCGTTGGGCTCGCTGTCGGCGCCCTAGTTCAAATCTTCTCATTTTGGTACTTTTCGCTCCAAATTCGCTCCTTTTTGCATCTTTTTGCTCTAATGACCCTAATTCATCATTCCTGCAACAAAACATCAAAAATACCTTTCCTTAAAGTGCAATATCATCAAAAATAGTATAAAATAGGTATGAAAATCTCAACATATTATCCTTTGGTCAGTTATCTTCCATCAGAATTCAATGCATTCAGTTTAAACGACTGACTCATTTAAAATCAGCTAATGTCCATCCAAAGGTTTTTATGATTCTTTAATATTTAAAATA
Source organism: Phalaenopsis aphrodite (assembly GCA_003013225.1). Lineage (NCBI taxonomy): Eukaryota > Viridiplantae > Streptophyta > Magnoliopsida > Asparagales > Orchidaceae > Phalaenopsis > Phalaenopsis aphrodite. Next base: position 2,854,670 of record NEWO01000026.1, read on the forward strand.
ATTTTTCTTCCTATTCTGTAGTTAAATCTGATGATATAATAGCTGATAATATAGATGAGTTCCCCAAATATTCATTCTTTAGATAAGTAGGTAGAACTTTCATCTCAAGTGCAAGAGGTATTTCAATAGATGGAATCAGAGGTATAGTATTTTTAGTACTATCTAAAATTTCATAATCTTCATGAACATAATTTGAATCATCGATAATTATTTCATTTGATTCATCTTCAAAATCTCTTTCAATTTCAACTTCTTGTTCTTATAAAATGACTTCATCTTTTTTATCCAATATGACTTCACATCTATTTTGAAAATAACTAATAATCATATCATCAATAATATCCATTATATAACATTTTCCATCAGGCTACTTTATTGTTTTAAGCACGTTAAATGTAACTTCTTGATCATTCATTCTCATTATTAATTCCCCCTTTTGCACATATATCATAGCTCTTCTGGTAGTAAGGAAATGTCTCCCCAAAATGATAGAAATTTCTTTATTTTCTTCCATATATAATATAATAAAATCAACATGGAAGATAAAGTTATCCACTTTAAGTAGTACATCTTCTATAACCCTTTTAGGATAAGTGATAGATTGATCAGCTAATTATAGGGTTATAGTAGTGGGAGAAATATCTCCTAAGTCTAACTTTTTGAATATAAATAGTGACCTAAGGATAATGCTCGCTCCTAAATCACATAAAGCTCTTCCACATAATTTTTCTCTAATTTCACCAGGCATGGTAAATCTACCAAGATCTTTAAGTTTTTGAGGAAGCTTTTTCTGAGTTATTGCACTACATTCTTCACTAAGTGCAAGAGTTTCATGATCTACAAACTTCCTTTTTTTATTTAAAGCTTCTTTCATAAATTTGGCATAAATTGACTTCTATTTGAAAGCCTCAACAAAAATAATTAATTGTATGCTTCTTAAATATTTCAAAAAATTTTGAAAACTTTTCATCCATTTTTTGTTGTTTAAGTCTTTTCAGAAAAGTTGGTGAGGGTCTTTCTAAATTAATCTTAGTTGGAGAGTTAAGGGTTTCTACTTCTTTAGGAATAATCTCTTCAGGTCTTTCAATTTCTTCAACTTCTCTCTCAACTTCAATTTCTTTTTGAACTCCAAAATTTAATTCATTTCCACTCCTTAGTTTTATCGCTTTAACTTGCTCTGGTTCTTTACTTTTTCTTTAAGATTGATCTCTACATTATTGGGAAATGTTCCCTGAGGCCTATTACTAAGTGTGTTAGCAATTTGTCCTAATTGATTCTCCATATTTCTAATAGCAGCACTTTGACTTTATAAATGATTACCTATTTGCAACATCAATTCTTTCATAGACAATTTTTTCTCCTTAACTTGTTGAATAAATCCAGGAGGATAATTAGGTCTAAAGTTAGCACTTCTTTGGTTGTTCCAATTTCTTAATGGGTTACTTTAGCATTACCCCATTGTTGACTTCCACCATTAGGTTGTTGTTCCAGTTCAAGTTAGGATGGTTTTTTCAACATGGGTTATAATACTTTGAATATGGGTTATTGGGCCTGTTGATAGCATTTATAGTTTCTGTTGAAGTATGAGAATCAATCATTTGTCCTAATGAATTTTTTTCAACCATTTGGGGTGTTGGAGAAAAATTCATTCCAATTTGATCTATTTTCTTAGATAATGCAACAATTTGACATGCAATCATTGAAATAGCATTGTTATCATGAATATTGACATCTTTCTTAGGATTTACCATATTAGAAGGCCATTGCAAATTATTTGTAGCCATTTCTTCAATTAATGAATAAGCTTCATCAAATGGTTTAGACATTAAGGAACCTCCAGAAGCAGCATCTATCTACTAACCCATTTTAAAAAAATTGAATGATTAACCAGCTGATAAATCATGATGTGGACACTTTCTAAGGAGTTCCTTAAATCTTTCCCAAGCTTCTTATATGGATTCTCCTTCATACTGAGTAAAAGAAGTAATATCATTTCTAAGCTTCACAGGTTTTGATGGTGGAAAATACTTAGCCAAAATTTTTTTAGCTAAATCTCCTCATGTTCTAATAGATCCAGGTGCTAACAAATTTAACCACATCTTCGTTTTATCTCTTATTGAAAAAGAAAAAATTCTAAGTCTGACGGCATCATTTGATACACTAACATATTTAAATGTAGCACACGGTTATAAAAAACTAGCTAAATGTAAATTGAGATCCTCAGATGGTGTTCCTCCAAACTGATTATTTTATAACATTTGTATAATTAAAGGCTTAAATTCAAATGAGTAAGCCTCTGCAGCAAAAGTTTGGATGCTTAAATGAATTTCATCTACTGTAGGGTTTGCATAATCTCTTAAAGATTTTTTAAAATTATGATGTTCATTTTTAGCAGTTTGAATTTCAATATTGTTTTGCGATGTGTTTGTCATATCTTGAGAATTATGAAGTCTTCCTTGTTTTCAAAATTTTCTAATAGTTCTTTCCAATTTAAAATCGTAAGACACTAAATTTTCATATCCAAAACTACGCATAAACGATGTAAAAATTTGCAAAAAAATAAATTAACACACCAAAAATAAAAATATTTTTTGAATTTGTAATTTAATTTTTTAAAATTTTCAAATCTAAAATTCAAAAAAAATTGTAAATTAAAAAATTTCCGTCGCAATCTCCAACAACGACAGCAAAAGCTTAACCCAACCCACACTTACACATATTTTTAATCTTCTTAATTATTCCAGAAATATATCTCAATTTAAATCTAGTGGCTAGTGTGAACACTTGCAATGATTTATGAATTATATAATAGATTTTCACACTAGGGGTACTAGGCAAGTATACGTATCGTTTCAAGTAGTATAGGATTTTCTTTAAAAACTCCAGTATCATTCCCACGATGAATGCAGTAACTTTTAAAATCAATTTACAGAAATTCTATTTAAATTTTAAATTAAAAGGATAAAAGATTTAAAATGATATGCTTACTAAAAATCACTACTAAAAGAGCTAAAAAGAAAGTAATAACTAAATGTAACAGCTTAACAAAATATAACACGAGTTTGGATATTACGAAAAAGGTTTCCCCTTGCAAAGAGATTTTAATCTATGTAGGATTCAAATGATTTAAGACAAAATTGAGGTATTTTAACAAATACAAGCATACCTTATTCTTTACCCCCTCCTAGTGCTTGCAAAGAACATTAACTAACTTAAGGTCAATTCCTTAACATCTCGACTCCATATCAATATTATCTAGCCTCTCACCTCTAGATGCCCCTAGCCTATGCCATCGTAATGACCGAATCACAATGTCAGGGTACTAAACCTTAAGCCAAACTGATAAGAATCTAGCATGTCACTCTAGATCTAACCAATTCTTTGACCATCAAAACTTATCTCTTTATTTATTTGCACTCCCCCTTAGGTGATCGCAATGGCTCTGCCTAGAATGAACTCTTGTATCCAATAGTTGGGTGAAATCATAGCCCTCCCAGGTCATTATGTTTCTCAATGGATTTTAACCTCACAAGTGGCCAGTCTGTAAAGTGAATTAAGATTTGGTGAAAATACCATCATAATTTTAAAAGTAAAAAAAGAAATCTTTAAATCAATTTCATTCCACAAGATTAAGTCTCATATGCAAGAAGAAAGAAAGAGAACTACTCATAATTCATGGAGATTAAACAAAAATAAAACATTTGTATTGAAATCCAAGTCTTACAGCAAAAATTCAAACAAAAATACAAAATATCTTATGTCTTCTCCCCAAGCAACTTCTTGAGTTTTTTCTAAGCAATCTCCAAACTTCTTCACACTAAAACACACTCACACTTACACATGAACACAAAATATGAAAAACTTAACTCACTATTGCTGCCCAATTGATGTTTTGAGGCTCCAAAAGGTCTCTAAATTAATCCAAATCCTTCTCATTAAAAAGAAAACATAAAATAACCAAGGGTTGCTTCAAACACCCCTCCAAAATTCGATTTGTCTTATAGAAAGGTAGTTACTGGCGTTATAGCGTCAATCTGCGACGATATAGCGCCCTTCTCGCTCGATAATGACGCTATGACGCCAAAGGGTGGCGCTACAGCTCCACACAAAAATTATCAATTCCGCTCCATTTTTTCCTCATTTTCTCTAAATGTCTATTCCATGTACCTGAAACCAAAAACATGTTAAATATCTTCCTTTAAAGTGCAATATCATAAAAAATGTACATAGAAGGCTTATAAAATATGTACTAAAAATAGGTTATTTTGAGGTGGATCACCCATCAAATTCCAAAAATTACCAAAATTCTTAAATTGCCCCAATTTTCATCAAAATTGCCCAAGTTACCCAAATTCATTTCAAATCCACCAAAATCCAAAATCAAATCCAATCCCACTTAATTTTAAGCCTAAATTCAAAATTACAAAAAAAATCATATTCAAGCTCATCCCAAGTCCATCCCAAACTCAAATCTACCAAGACCAATCCTAGCCACCAAGTCCACCTTAATTCCACCAAAATTCCCTAACTTCCCCAAATTTACTAATTCCCCCAATTTTCATAAATTCCCTTAAATCCAAGTGAAGATCAAAATGCCCCAACTCCAATTCAAATCCAATTTTTTATTAACCTTAAACTCAAGTTTATAAACACACCCACTTTCACCCTCAAGTCTAAAATTCACCAAAATTAAACTATCAAGTCAAACCTAAAATTCACCAAGCCTAGGCCTTAAATTCCATCATGATGAATTCAAGACCTTATAATGTTTATCATGATTAATTTTCAACTCCATTGAAACCAAACCAAAGCCCATCATCTAAGCCCAAACTATCCCTTCCATTTGAAAGCCCATCAATCCAAGCCCAATTTCTGAATTCCTTAAATCTATGCCCACTCCACCATGACATGAATTGCCCATAACCTCTCATCCATTTGATTAAAATCAAAGACTAAATTCTAAGGTTAATAATTGAAATTAACTATATTGGATTCATCATGACAATCCACAAAATGACCAAAATTCCTAAAACTCTTCCTCATAAAAATTTCCTAAGCCACACGTAAGCCATGAAGCCTCCCCCAAGCCACATGTAAGTCATGATTAGCTATGACAGTTCATCGTTCGGAAGGTAGAAAAAGGAGGGATATCTTTTAAGATCCATTAAAAAGCATTTAACCCTTCTCAGCTAACCCATGATTAAGCCCTAATTTCTATGATAGGAATTAACTATGCAAGCTTCAGAGCTGGCCATTAGACCAAGCCACCTTGGAGACCACCCAAGCCCATTTCTATGAGCCTATCCCAATTCAAACACAAGCCTAGAATAATCCTCTTTCCATTTTGATTCAACACACTCACCCATGCTTAGATACAATTGGCCTCACAACTCTCCAACTCTGACCTTCCACAGTAAGATGTGACCTCCCATGGCCTGAAAAACCATCATGTCCAGGGAAAAGCCCAACCTGAGAGCTACCCATGAGCCAAAGCCAAAAATTAAGCCCATTCAATGTGGATAAACTCCATTGAACATTTTCCCATGTCATCCCTCCACCTAGGCGCCACCTTGCACCCCCTGGCTTGCCCAATTTATCACCATTTTTTAGCCTATAAATAAGGCATCCCTTCACGGATAAAAAGGAAGATATGCACAAAACCTTGGGAAAACACTGCCAAGTTGCTCCCAAACCTTCTCACACTTGCATGAGGCTCATTCCTACCATTCTTAGCCCCACTTCCCAACTAATAACCCTAATTTTCCAATTGAAAACCAGGACATTTTTAACCATTTCAACTACTCCACAAAAACCTCAAATTTATTGTTCCAAAAGCTTCCCTGCACTCCAAAATCACTTCCCTAATAAAAATTCTCCTCTCTTAAGGCCTCTAACCTAGTGCTAGACCAAACCTAATCCACCATTTGATCTCTTTCATACCTAGACTCATCCACAGAGAAAACCAACACTTGGAGGAAGTTCGTGGGACCAAGGAAAAGCTTTCAACCAACCCAATCAAAGCCTCACCTCATGGGCAAATGAATAAGCTCAAAACTTCCCTTGTTTACCTCAATTTAAACTTTTATGAAAGAAATGAACAATTCATGTCCACCTAACCATATAGATGTGTTTGTCTCACTTAGATGAAGCTATAGGAACAAACCCCATTGAATTTAATTAAATATCGGATGAGATCTTAACCCTAGATCATAGATGGTTCTTGGGTTATAGTTCATTTAGGACGATGACCCAATGTCATCCATTCCCATCTATTTGAAATGGACGACTTGGATCAGTTCGAACAACACAACGGTTTGATTAAAGACTCCAGACCGTGGGGTGGGGGGGCGACCCACGTGGAAAGCGTAACGAATGGGAGGGTGCCACACAGAGCTTCAGAGATGTCATGGATTAGTTGGCGCTGACGTGATTAAGTAAGAAAGTGTGGGTATTTTGATTTAATTAAATACAAAAAATGAAATACAACTTTCAAAAATCATATTTTGGTGTAGAAAAATTAGAAAAATAAAAAAAATGCTCCTGGGCTCAGTGAATAGAGAAAAAATTATTGAACCAAAATTTGAAAACATTTGTTTAACTTCTGATTTTTAATTATTCAAATATTTTAGAACTTAATTAAATCTTAAAAAATTAATTATTAATCACCACGACATGAAACTTTCAGGGTTTATTCCTCATGTGGTTACGGATGTTCTCTGATTCTTATAAGGTGAGAGGACACCTATCACCTTAGAAGCCCTAATGTTTTATTATAATTACCTCTAGTTAATTAAAATAATTATAAAAAAATAAAATAAAATGAAGCTTGGTGAGTTCCCTGAGGTTAAAGGGATTAAAGAAAAATGAAAGTGAATTTTAAATTAAATTTTCTACTTATTTTCTCACTAAAATGAATTAAAAAAATCATAAAAACTAAAATATAATTAAAAAAATTATGAAAATTACTCTAATTGGTCCTCTGATCTCTAGCAATATTATAAAATTTTTCTAAGGACACACAACATATTTTGAAAAATTAATTTAATTATCATACGAAATTCATAGTTATTGGTTTAAATAATTATAGAAAATAATTAAATAATTGAAAAATATAATTTCTTCTTTGTTGTCTTCAATAGCCCATAAGTGAGAGACCAGTGAAGTTTCATGCCCATTTGAATTAAAATATGAGAGTTATGGGTTTAAACCCTAGGGGTATAATGGCAATTTTGAAATTTTATGCTCTAACACTAATCAAATAAACTTTTTGGTGTTAAATTATAATGAATAATCTACTTAAGTGATTGAAACACAAAGGGAAAATAAGGTAGTAAATCATTCATAGTATTTTCTAAAAAAGGGTAAAATTGCAATTAGTTGAATTATTATACATAGTAAGAAACAAGAATTTGGATGATCCAAGAGTGAGGGGCATCAGCTAGAAGATCACAAACAAATGCTTTGGACCCCAACCAATGGTTAAATAAAAATTTAATCCTTAGGAATACTTTACAAAACTTTTAAAAAATTATAAGTTTATCTTCAAGCCTTAAGAGCTTAGTAGTGAGCTAGGTTTAATTTGATATCATTTGAGGGATAATTAAAGAAAGAAATATATGTGATAATGAAACATCCTAAGACACTACAAGCTCAAGCCCAATTAGTGGGAAAGAGTGTAAGATTCTCCAATGGCTATAAGCATATCCTCATGGATACTTATTTGCATAACTCTTAATATGATAATAAATGTTGATCATTTGCTTCGCCCATGGGCTAATTAAGGCATCAGCAAGATTATACTAAGCATAGTCTAAAGTATAATAACAAAAATCCTAATTTAATATGGGTTGATCAACTCAAAAAATATAGTAAGACCAAATGAACTTGAAATAGTTCAAGAGATTCTAAAGTTGTTCAGAGTCACCCTCTGAACACCCTTACAGGATTTTATACATTCCATAGGATTGTGGGCTTATTATGATTTTTTGAGGAAAATCATCATCAAAACATAAAGAGCTACTAAGATATGATTTGAGACTCTTTTAATTAATACTTATTAATGAGAATTATCCCACAATAACTTAACCTACAGTAATACCCAATGCTTAAGGGTATGAGTCTTGGAAGTAACTGAGGATATTTAAAATGTGGCCACATGTGGATCGTCAGGTTGGTGTAAGTTGGAGGTTTTGGTGGCACAGATGATGATGAGAAAGGCATCTAAGTATGTGTGTATTTTATATCCTGGTATGATGACTTCGGGAGGGTCAACGATGGTATTACTATTTCTTAAAATTTGGTAAAGAGTTACCCTTTACTCTCATGGGTTGCTGGTAGCTCTAGCCCAACGGTGTGACTGACTTGTGAAATGCCTAATTGAAAAAGTATATAATAAAATGATAAAAATATAGCTTTGAGAAGAAAATAATATTTTACTTTGAAATTGATATTTTGAAAAGTCTAAAGTCTTTAAACGCATGATAAATTAAGAATCTTTTGAGTTTCATATTTTAGCAAGTCCACTTGTTAGTCACATAGATTGGGCTAAGAGTTATCCTCTCGTGATTGTGTTGTTAGCCCTATGTTGGGTCTCACATACATGATGTCGATTGCTGCCTACGAATATCCCTTACTAAATTATTAGGGCTTCAGTCTTGATTCTGAGTCCACCCCACAACTTGAAATTCTTACACCTAGCTCTGATCTTCTATAATGTGCTATTTCACTTGTTTGACCTGCTCATGCTTCCTCTTATTTTGTTTAATTTATGTATATTTGTATGTTATGTTTATAATGTTATCCTTTTAGCAGCAAAGTTGGAGGTGGCAAGTACGCACTGCCACTTTTTGTTACTGCATTTTATTTTATTGTGCCTTACAACATGTTTTATTTATGCATAATATAATATACCTGCAAAGACCTCTAGGGTAGAGAATAGTAGGCCACTTTTCAGGAGGAACCCTACGACAATCCCTGAGAGTAAAAAATAATCACAATTTTAAAAATAAACCCTAAACTCAAAACCATCACAGTATGGAGCATGAAGCTAGCTATTGGGAAAGCATGATGAGGATGTAAGTGGATGAAAAACAAGTTCAGATGACATTCAAGATTCAACATGAAGCTAAGAATGATCCACAACGAAACTTTCCTTAGTCTTAAATAACATAAATCCTTAGGATTTTGAGATTGTTCATCTAGCACGGTGTAAATCCTTACCTTAGCTTTAAACCTTTGCACAATTGTGTTGTGCAATATAAGTCTCAACTCTTTTAGGATTCTAAGATTTTTTGTTCGGTATGACGTAAACCCTCTTATCTTCTAAGGCTATTTGTTTGGTTGTGTCATGCAAAGTCCTAATTTTAAATAAATGGCATGAATAAACATGAAATAACTTTACTTCCAAGATGTAAAGCCAAACAATAGGATAGCTTGGGAAGTCATCAAGATCCACCTCAAGATCTGTGACATTCCCTACTTGTCGCTCCTTGGACTCCGATAACAATTGTTCCTATTTGAGTCATTCTCACTTGAACTTTCCTTGTCCAATCATGAAAACTTAACTTTGAATTCTTGAAGACAAAGCTCCTAATCATTATTAAGAGTTTTCTTAAGTGGTTTTTGTCCTTTAAGATGTAATTAGCTACAGGGGCTTGCCCTTATAGGGAATTATGAACCCAAACAATATAAACGTTATTTAATCTTTCCATTAAATAAAGGAATTGCCAGTCATAAAATTTTCAAACCAAATGGATGTCATGAATTCTTTAGTTTAAATGGTTAAACCTATTAACAAGTAGTATGTTCATCTCTCGGGGTAGTGTATTATTTATAATATTGTGCTCAACTATCTAAGCTATTAAATATATGAGATATACCCAGTCTTTTTCATTTTCCAAAATCAAAATGTCCTTTTCAAAACTAAAATTATATAATTATACACATAAATTAATTTTTCTTCCCAAAAAATTGACCGACAAAATCTAGTGACTCTAATGGGATTAATTCTTCACTCCATTTTTTATCAGGAGATTTTTGTCTTTATACACTAGTAGTGTGTTCACATCCCTCGTGGACTAGACCACTGCTCTTCCGTTGACATATCTCGCTCATTTCTTTATTGAGCAGGTATAATCAACTTCTTTAGATTCTTGAGTCAGCTGTTTAACCATCCTTAAATATAGGGGTTATAAAATCTCTAAATTCTAAAGTGGGTTGGACCCCCAATACGGTGGAAGGTTAGGAGCGGTGAGTGAAGTTTATCAAAGCAAGTTTGATGTGAAGTGGGCCCCCAAGTGGGTTGTATAATCTCTAAATCCTACACTTCATTTTTTTTATTTATAACTCTTTTGGGTTTGACTTGTTTCTAACAAGTTAAACTAAATTTTACGCTCATAATCCTTTATTTTAAAACTCCAATCAAAACAAAGTTCATAAAAAAAATCAAAAAGAAATTAAAAAACTCTAAAATAAAAAAAATTGTCCCAAAAAAATAAAATGAAATACGAACACGAAAATCTATATAAATAAGTTTCAAGAGAATGCCCAGCTCATATGACAATTTGGTTAGTTTCAGTATTCGATGCTTTTGACGCTCAGAAATCTTCAAATGATGAAATCATGTCATCGCCAAAGCTAATTTTCTAGTTCACCGGAGGACTTGACTTGCCTAATGACAAAGCTGCTCGCTATCTAAGTTTAATGATCAAATTTGGAACTGGCTTTGACGAGGTCAAAGTGATGTTGGGCGAGGCACCCTATGTCTTTCTAAAGATAACTTCCCCGAAGGTAGAGGAGCCTGCGACCAAGTTTGTTCTTAAGTGTAACCAAGAGTTCCCTACACTCAAAAAGTCCAGAGTTGGGGGGACTCTTACTAAGTTAGTTATTCCCACTATCACCAACCTTGATGTTACCGCAGAGAAGGGGATTGTTACCATTACTACCATTGGATTCAATGTCATTGCACTAGTTTTCCCTCCGTCAGCTAAAGGAAAAGAGATTTTACATGAGGAAGAATCAATTGATGTTTTTGCCCCTCCATCGTCAGTATTTAGGTCTAGTTCAAAGCCGTGCCACTAACCAAGTCGCAAAGGAGGAAACGTTACCGAGAAATTCTAAAAGCAAAGAGAGCAAGGGCTTTAGATTTTGTCCCCACCAAGACTGTGCCTCAGCCGGAGTAGATGGGATTATCTGAGACCTTATGCGCCCCTGGTGTGTGCTATTTTTCTGCGTGTTTTATGTCAATTTAAGTCTCTGGTAACATTTCCAAAAACTTGACCCGTCCCTAAATTACGCAGTATATTAGCTTTCAAAAATATGGCCAAAAAACTGACCCAATTTATATTAAGTATTTAATTTGTAAAATTAAAATGTTATAAAATATATAAAATAGTTCACACACAAGTGGTTCTATGCAAGTGCATGTATCACTTCAAGTAGTATAAGACTTTCTTTAAAACCCCCCAGTATCGATTCCACAGAGAAGCGCAATAAGAAATCTCTTAGACTAATTCTAGTCTACTACTATCAAGTCTTAGTTTAGAAGATGAAAATTTTTATGATAATAACATAAATCACTATATTCAAACTATAAAAATTAAAGTAAGAAAGATAAGTTAAAATGGGTTTAATGAATGCTAAAAAAAATGTAACTAAAAGAGCTAAGTTTACTAAACTAACTTCTAAACTTCAAAGTTAAATTTACTAAGACTAAAAAAAGTTTTGTGATGACGAGTTTAAATTTAAGAAAACATCTTTCCCTTTTACAATGAGTATATTGATTGTGAAGAAATTACAATCATTTGAAAATATATAAATTTTGTTTTGTGCCAAATAGGAGAAATCCTATTCTTTACCCTCTTTCAAGTGCATACAAAACATTAACTAATCTAGTATTTGGTCCCTAATTTCGTGAATAAGTTGGGAGGATATCGGCTGCCACTTCAGAGCTCCCATTACTCTCTCACTTGAGGGCTAACAATCTCACGATAGTTTCCAATCAACTAGAACATATTGAGGATTTTAATCTGTCACCTTAAAATCTCTAATTCTATATCTAACAAAGTATATTTACTTATTTCTTTGCACTCAACTCCATGGATGACATCATCTCCCATAGAATCGAATGTGACTCTCGCTATGTTTTAGAAATCATAGCCCTTCGGATCATATATTTCTCAACACATTTTAATATTTCAATTGGCCAAATCAAAAGTAAATGAATATTTGAGTTTAAGTCATCACAAATTATGGACATTTAAAACCATATAAAACAAAATCAATTCTTCACAAAAACAAATCTCATTGTAGGGAGAAGGATAAAGAAGACTACTTAGAATTCATAAGAAGGATATGACAAAACACAGATTTCATATATAAAAATAAGTTTACAAAATAAAGAAAGAAATGAACATAACTTATTGCACACTCCTTCCCAAACAAATCCCTAGAAATTTCCTTCAAGCACTTTCTCTCTTTACAATAATACTTAATTCTCTCCTAGAAATGTAATGAAAAAAAAATATCTCACATTCCCTCTCCTATTACAGCCCTAGAAGAAAATTCCTCTTCTCTAAAGCCTTCCTCTCCCTCTCACGCCACACTCATGTCCTAGACTCCTCTCTTTTTTAATTAGGGGATGTCTCCTTTCAAAAAGAATTTAAAATTCCCTCCTAAATTTAGGCCGTCTTAGAAGATACTAGCCCTCACTCTAGAGTTCCCTCTTCTCCCTCCACCTAGGGGCTAACATCTCGTATCAAAACCTAAAAATATAAATCAAATTGGGGGCTTTAGTATGTCACTCTAAAGTTCTATAATTTTACACCCTTCAAAGTTTATTACCCTATTTATTTTCACTCAACCCCTTGAAATACATTCTTATTCATGCAATCAAATGTGATTATTATCATTTATTGACTGAGATAATGCCATCTCGAATTTTACATGTTCTCACAACAGGTATTAAGATTTTAATTGGCTAAATCAAGAAGTAAATGAAATACAATGTTTAAAATCATCATAACTTCTTCCAACAGTAAAGACTAATACTTCACACAACTTCCATCCAATAAATAATCACTTATCATTTTAAGGAAAAAGATAAAGAAAAATACTTAGAATTAATGGAGAAAACACAACCACACTTGAATTTGAAAGTAGAAATCATGCACACAAACAAGAAGTCTAAGTTAAAACCAAATGTAGTTATAAAGATAAAAACTTATCACAAAATTCTCTCCACCAAAGTTTTGAAGTTCCTTTGAATCTCTTCATTCACTTACAATACAATTAAAACTTAAAATAAAAAGAAAAGTAGGCGGCAGTGGGCGGCGGCGGCGTGTGGTGGTTGGCTTTGGATCAGTTTATAGATGATGCCCCCTCTCTTCAATCCAAGTCTTCTTTTATAATTTTCTAAAAGACGCCTTGGTTTCTCTTTAAAATGTGTCCTCATTCAATGAATCTTCAAGAAGTTACCTCCTTTCAAAAGTTAATTGAATGAATTTTTGTGCCCATTACTTCAAACGCATCTTCAAAAATTCGTCCAATTTCAATTAATCATCAAATAACTACTTCTAATGCTTAAGCGCGGGGTACCTGGTGCTTAAGCATGACTATCTCTATTTAATTGGAGCATAAGTGTCAGTCCTGGGCACTTAGGCGCCTCAGTTCATTTTCACACATTCATTTTTGCTCTAAATTTGATCCTTTTTCACTCATTTCACCATTTTTTATCTATTTGATTTTACTTGAAAGAAAAATACATAAATATCTTTCATTAAATTATAATATCTAAAAAATAGGCATAAAAGTGTGTACATAAAGACTATATATTTTAGGTGTATCAATTAGCCACATACTCCAACCAAATCAACCCTTTCACTCAATTCGATCAATCGGCCGTCACCAGCCAAATCGAATGGTTGATCATTTCTAATTAGTGTGTTGCATCTGTTGCTTGTTATTCATATCGTCTACATTACCCTCTAGTACACTTATGAGTGACCCGACCAATAATTATGCAATTATTTAAGTCATGAAAGATGGCCAAAAGCTTGACTCAATTTATATTAATCAACCAGAGTGCAAAATTAAATATTATGTAAAGTTGATAAAATGACTTACACATTAGGGGTACCATGCAATTATACATATCATTTCAAGTAATATAGGACTCTAATGGAGTCCTGGGTATCGATTTTCAGAGATTGACAAAACTTTTATAAGGTTGAATTTAGTAAAATCTTCTCTAAACTGCAGTTAACTTATTTAGGAAATGGTAAAAAAAATTGTTATTTAACTAATCCTATAAAATTTTAAAAGGAATACTAAGTATGCTAAGCAAATGCATAATACAAATGCTAAGTAAAATGGTAAATACAAGGGAATCTAACAGGCTAAATAAAATGTAAAGTTACCACTAAGCAATTCTAAACTAACAATATATAGAAGAGTTCAAATTATATAAAGCAAACATTCCCCTTGCAATGAGTTTATAATAAGTGTAGAAATCTAGTAATTTTAAATATTATTAATGTATTGTGCCAAATAAGATCATACATATTCTTTACCCTCTCTCGAGTGCATAAAGAACATTGACTAATGTAGAGTTAACTCCATAAATTCGTGATTAGGCTGGGAAGATACTAGTTTTCACTCTAGAGTTCTCACGTACCCTTCACCTGAAGGCCATCTCGCTTTAGGTTCCAAACTTCTGGATCAAATTGGGAATTTTAGTCATTCACTCTAAAATTTTCAACTTACGCCTATCAAAATTTATTTCCTTATTTATTTGCACTTAACCCTATGGACTACATTCTCATCCATGAGACTAAATGTGATTCTTACTATATTGAGGAAAGCATAGTCATTTTGGGTTATTATGTTTCAAAATAAATTTTAACTAATCAATTGACTAGATCGATAAGTAAATTAAGCATGGAGTTTAAATCATCAAAATTTATGGAATTAAAAACACTTCTACTGAACTTTATTCCTACACATAATTATTCCTCATTGTAGGGTTAAGATAAATGAAACTAATCATATCTCATGGGGAAGAAACAACAACACATGGATTTATAGATGAACATAAGTTTACAAAACAAGATTAAGTAAAATAAAATACACAACTTATCTTAAACTCCTTCTCAATCAATTCTTCTAGTTCCTTTGAATCACTCACTCTCCTTACAATTCAATTAGAACTGTAGTGAAGAGGATATCTCTCACTTCTCATCTTCTCCTCCGAATCTAAGCAAGCCTCCAAGAACTTCCAAGCCCTTCTCTCTCTCCCCCCAAAAGCTCTCCTTGGACTCCCCAAAAGTTTCTTTAAATAGAGCTATCAAAATCACCAAGATTCACTTCAAGCACCCCTTCAGAATTTGTCCACATTCATTGAACTAGTATTAAAAACTGCTTCTAGAGCATAGGCGCCAGTCTCTCTGTCTTTTGGCGTTTAGGCACTAAGTCAACTTTGGTATTTTGCTTCCTTTGACTCTGAATTGCTCTATTTTCAATCCATTTGCTCCACTTGTTCCATTTATTATACATGCAACTAAAAACAACAAAAGATCTTTCATTAAAGCATAATGTCTTTAAAAATATACATTAAATGTGCAAATAAAAATAATATATTTTAGGCATGTCAGTGGGCATACACCCTCATATGCTAGTGATGAGTGTTTGTACCTCTCACGAGCATAATACTCTACATATTTGCTTGTTGACATCCTTATGTCACTTTGTGCTACATCACAGGTGGTTTGCACTTACATTTTCACTTTTGCATGCTTGCTTGCATGGAAACTTGTGTGCCCATAACTTGCATGCTTGAACTCTTTTGCATTTGGACATGTGTCTTCGCACACATACCTCACATATTTACACATCATGTGAAATGATGGCTTACAATTAAGCCCATTAAGTGCACATTTCTCTCCCATGAGAATTATATTATCTTTCACTTTCTAAGGCACCACTCTGAATTGCCAAAGGCACAGTCTTGAGTCACTGCTTCTCGCACACACAACCTCGACACTCACGTATCTTTCTCGGTCACTGCTTCTTGCACACTCACTTTTGACACTCTTGTGTCTTCCTCGAGTCACTGCTCCTCAGACACTCACTTTTGATACTCTTGTGTCTTCCTTGAGCACTGCTCTTGCACACTCACTTCGGACACTCATGTGTCCTTTTCAAGGATGGCTTGCTCATCGACCATACCTAGCGTG
Source organism: Phalaenopsis aphrodite (assembly GCA_003013225.1). Lineage (NCBI taxonomy): Eukaryota > Viridiplantae > Streptophyta > Magnoliopsida > Asparagales > Orchidaceae > Phalaenopsis > Phalaenopsis aphrodite. Next base: position 2,870,899 of record NEWO01000026.1, read on the forward strand.
TGTTTCTGTCTAGATAGAAAACTCACCACCTCACTCTCATTTTGTGTCTTGCAATGTGCACCATCTCACTCTCATTTTGTGTCTTGCTGTGCACCATCTCTTTTCCTATGACATCATTTACATACCATAGGAATTCCATGTTGCATCACTTGGCACTATCGGTTGATTTTTCATTAAGATATGTTTTTAATTTAATTTAATAATGTATATATAATTTTTTATTTTTAAAATAGTATTTTAATTTTTAAAATGTGAGATCAAATAGATCTCATACATTTAATAGTTTAGATAGTTGAGCACAATACCACAAGTAATATACCCCTCCGCGAGGTGGGCATATCATTTATTAGTAGGCTCAAGCATTCAAGCTAAAAAATTCACGACATTCGTTTAATTTGTGAAATCTGTGATCGACAATTCTCCTATATAATATAAAGACTAGACAGAATTTAGATTATATGGGTTTCTAATTTCCAATAGAGGGAAGCACCTATAGTTAATTACATCTTAGACAACCGGAGTCGCCTAAGAAAACTCTCGATTGAGATTAGGGGTTTCATTTTCAAAAATTCAATGTGTAGTTTTCATGATCTTTTATAGGAAATTCAAATGGGAAGGCTCAATGTGGAACAATTATTTTAAGAATCAAAGGAGCAAAAAGTAGAGGACATCACAGATTCTTATGAGAACCCCGATAACTTCCCAAACTATCCTATTATTTGGCTTTATGTTTTTGAATTGATGTTATGTGATGTTTAATCCCTCCAATTATTTAAAATTAAGGCTTACATTTGCACAATACACACTCATGCAAATAACCTAGAAAGATATAAATGTTTACGTCGTACCGTATGAACAACTTCAGAACCTTACAAAAGAGTTAGGACTTATGCTGCACAACATGTTTATGCAGAAGCCTAAGAGATAAATTGAAGATTTTATGTAGTTATGTATTTAAGGATAAGGAAAGTTCAGTTATTTCATGTTTTGTCGTCTGAATTTTTCCTCCGCCCACTTGCAACCTCGTCCTGCTTCCCAGGCAACTAGCTTCAAGCTTCTTACTTGTGATGGTTATGGGTTTAAGTTTAATGATTGAACTTGTAATTATGGTTGGGTCTCAAAGCTTGTTGTAGTGCAAACCTTAAACATGTGTCCAACTGTTTTCTACCTTAGGGGCGTTTACATGTATATTAAATTATGCATAAGCAAAAAATGTTGTAAAGTATGGTAAAAAAAAAGAAAAAAAAGTAGTAAAAAGACAAAAATGACAGTGCATACCTGCCGCCTCTGAACTGCTGTTGAAAGATTATAACTGTAAACATGATGTAATATTCAAAGAAATGTAAGCATGTGAATTGAGTTAAATAAACCCTATAGAAGATCGAGGCTGAGTGTAAGAATTTCAAGCTGAGGGGTCGACTCAGAATTATCATTCCCGAAGGATTTCATAGGCAACTATCTACAATCTGTGTGTATAAAGTTTGATATTCATTAGAAATTACCAGCAAGACAATCGAAGAAGGACAGTTCGTAGCCCTTGCTCAGGTTACAACAGGAGGACATTCAGAAGGTAACACTCAAAATTTATAATTTGCCATGCATATAAGTAAGGTGAATATTCATTTAGCTACTAAAATATCAGTTTCATAAGAAGCGTATTTGTTTTGTCATTTTATTGTATATTTTATAAATCAGACTGTCCACTGGCCAATTACATAATCGGGCCAGAACCACTAACAACCTTAGAAAGAAAAAAACTCAAAACTTACCATGATAGAACAAACAATAGAAACAATAAAATTACCTATATATATTTTCATTATAATCTAGGAAGGACTAAATCTTAACTTGTCTAAGAGGCTTTATCTTGTAAGGTTAACTAGTCCAAACGAAGATCTAACATATTATTTAATAATAGTTTTTTCAAGTTATTATACAATATATGTGATATTAATTAACCAAAGATGTTAAAAACTTTTCTTCAACTTCAATGATATGCATAAGCTTAATGTTAACTTACATGATAGAGTACATTCTCATTAGTTTATTACAGATAGTGATGGTTGTTCTATAAACTGTTAAATATCCTATTTAAGAGTAACTTGTTTCATTCATAGACCTTGTGAAAATATTTTTATTGTTAATTTATCGTGGAACATAAAACATTGATATGTTATAATAAGATAAAAAATTTAACAAACAACACAATACATTTATATTTTCACAAACTTCTTAAATTAATTGCCAAATTAAATAGTTATGTTATCATGTAGCCTTTGAATATATGTACTTAATTATAAAAATTACACCACAATTCCACAATCAACTTCTATCTTTCTACTTTTTTTTAAAACATTACTCTAATCTTGTTAAGCAAGTCTTAAAGTAAGTCATCAACTCTTCATCAATTGATTAGAGGGAAAATAGTACATGGATTTGTTAGATTGTCTCTTCTCTAATATATTTATGAAATCTTCATCATGTTTTTTTTTATATAATTTTAAAGTTTTACACCAACTCTAAGAAATAGGATAATGTGTGCTAACAACTTTTATATATCACATTATTTGTGGGAACAATAATAAGAGTTGAGTCAACATCTTCTATCTATGATACAATAATATTAAAATATACCATAACAACAAACAGACTAATATTTATTACTTTCTACAACACATCACTTTCTGTCTTTACAGAAATGACAATATAAGTTGCAAAGACTTATTCTTCATTTCATTCTCAATGTCAAAATGAGTGAGTAAGTAAGTAGGAAGAACTTGCTTGATTTTCTTCTTATTCTCCTTTAGCACCCTATGTACATGATTGAACAAATTTATTGAGAGCATCTAATTTTTATCTCAGTCTCATATAAATATTCTTATGAGTTGATTGAGAATAACAACAAAAAGATGTGTTAACTCTCAAATAGGGGTGGTTGAAGTTTAGCGCCCTCTTCTCTTTTCTTTTATTTTTTCAGCTTAGCCATATACTCACCTAAATGTGTGATGTACATATTCTTTTTCACGCCTAACTATGAAAGTCACACAATAAATATACATAATGAGCATATATAGGTCCACTTTATCAACTTTGAGCAATCATATTGTGTTAATAGTTATCCACCAAATAATTTTAAAGTAACCTTAAAAGTTAATAAATAAAAAATATTAACACAGCCTAATACTTAAGGTAAATGTAATCATGAGCACTTAATCGCTTTTCCATCTCAACCATTTTTCGGTACTCCCTCTCCAAAATACTCAGTATAGTATCTTCCAATTGTAGGATGACCTCATATGGTCAATACTATAATGATGTGTCATATCTAATCAATATGTTTTGAGTTGGATTATTATTCTTTGAGATTATTATCAATGAGACTAGCATTGCTACTTATTTCTGTGACCTCGTCTCTAAATGAAATTCTCAAAATCTCAAAATAATAATCATCACAAATTTAATAACTCCAAATCATATGTTCTTCTCAATAATGTTAAATAAAAGGAAATATCATACATTCCCTTCATTCTAGAACATCCTCAAGAAATGTTAATGAATTAGGGCTTTAGAGAAATGTTGCTTAAGGGTGTTAAAGCTAAAAGGCACTATGAATTACAATTTTTCAATCTTTCCAATAAGATCAAATGCCTCAAATTGTCTAATAATTATTTCCATTACAACTATAGCTTTATATGTATCCCAAATAAAGAATGCTCTTCATATATAACATATCAAACAAATCAATCAATATAAGAGAATAAAAAAAAATATAAGGGCCAAAATCATACTTGTAACATATTCAAATCTTGTTCAAATTATGTTCATATCTTATCGTCATTAAAATTACAATTGTTCAAGTCATGATTAGAACAATATTTGAACATATTCTCAACATGATTCAGATGAATGATTTTTTGTTATATCTAATTTTGAATGTTTTTTGAAAGAGATTCAAACATAGTTTGATATATGTTGTGATTGATAATATGATGTAATTGATGATTGGTGTTCAATGTACCTCTCAAAACCCTATTATAAGCTAAAATCATTTACATCATTTGGATCAAAAGTAGTTTCCCAGCCTCATTTCTATCATAACAATGACTAAAAGTGTACATAGTTAATCTTAATTGAAATATGACTGCAACTTTGAAACTGTCATTGTGAAACTTTACTATAGATTGACAATATAAGTTTTGTGATTACCAAAGACAAACAACGTGTTTGGAAGAAAGAATGTTAAAGTAACTCCTTTTGTTCACAAATTTGCACAAGTCTTTAGTCTTGAGCTATACCTCAAACTTTAATCTTATTGGGAAGTCTAGTTCAAAACTATATTCTAAAAATATTTTCCCAAATAAACAAAAAATGAGATATTTGACCAATTACACATGTCAAGAGGCATATATAATATAATGTACAAAATTTAAGTAGATAAATTTTTTTTATATGATTAGTCAATGAAATTGTGCAAGAAATAAATACAATTTAAGAAAAAAAGCCCCTTTTGTATCTTTCCACAAATAATAATTTGGTTTAGAGTTAAGAAATAGCCGCGTAGTTAGGAAAATAGCCCAAAAAGGCCTCAGAGAGCATATTTAGTCCCATTATTCTCTGTATTCCAGTTGCTATACTCGCCCCCCTTTCGTTTATCCTTCCTCCTTCCTCCGTTGCTGGCTTCCGAGCTCTTCTTCTTTGTTTTCGTCTTTTTCTCTTGGCAACGGAGGGCAGAGTAGGAAGAGCTCAGGAATACAGCTGTTCATCGGATCTTTCTGATTTCCAGATCTGCGGCAGCTTTTAGGTGCGTTTGATCTGTACGATCGTCTCTTTTTTACTTGGGATTCAGAAATTTGTGATTTATGCTTCATGCGAGTCATCTGAAAGTTGATCGATGGTGATTTAACTAGTGTGTCTTTACTCTGCAACAGGATAAGATAATGTTTTGGAAGTTATCTTTTATGTTTGCTTATAGGGATAATGCGTTTTTTTGGTGGTTTTAATGCTTGATGGTGATTTTGGTGTTTTTATTCTCTGTCGGAGTTATAAAATGATGGGGTTTTCTGATAAATCAGAGCTACGAAGAAGAGCTGTTCGGACCTGGGTCATGTCTTATATTTTATTAATTTAGAAGTTATCGTAACATACTCCTTTGTCTGATAAGTTTATCTAAATCATATGTTTGAGATTTTTTTTTTTGTTTTTTTGCCACGATTGCCTTTAAGAAATCTTGTTGTTTGTGAAGCTAGGAAGCCTGATTTTAGCTTTGAATCAGGGTTTTCTCATGGGTATGTAGCAGGACGGCTTGGAATAATCGTATGGTTCTAATTCCCATCAAAGCAGTATATCTCAAAGACAGGTCACAATTATGTGGTTCTTGTTGGATTATAGTTATTCTATATCACAATTTATTGCAGAAGTGTTAAAGCTTTTTCTGTCTATTTGTATGAAGTAGATGCATGTGAGGTATTACTTAATAAGTTTTATGGATGATTTTAGAATATGTCAACAGGACTAGTGGTTTGATAAAAAAATATAAATCTATATATTTGGATATTTGGAAAGCCGGTCCAATAGTTGGTTCCTTTTTGGTGACGTTGAGCCTTTTATGGTGATATTTTCACTTTCTTTTGGAGAAAAAGCCTTCAGGTCTTCATATATGCAAGAATACCTAAATACTTTCATTATTGATATAAATTGACTGCGAGTTCTAATAAGGTAGCAATATATATATATATATATATATATCTATATATTTGGTGCCTTGCATTCCTTTCTTAACTATAAGTTACAGCTTTACAGGTGAGAAATGGACCTTAGATGCCTTGCAGTAATATAAGTAGAACGATTGAATCATATACATCACATGATTGTAGCTCACACCTTGTGCATATGAACGGGTTGAATCAATAAATCAATGCACGGTGATTATAATAAGTAGGGCATTTACATACATACCATCCAATTCTTATGTATTTACATATCTCACGTCTATTTTTAATATTTACACACATAGCTCTCAAATATTTAATATCACATAAAAAATAGCGTTGTTACCTTTTTTTAAAAGTTAAACACACCATTTCATGCATAAATTTTAAGCACCATAGTGCTATCTGTATAAATATAAAAATTTAGGTTTGAAATATGAAAATATATAAGAATTGTGTGCTTTTTTACATAATGAACAGTATAACAACCTGTCAGGCCTTATGGATTTCTCAAGTTTTATCTAAGTGTTTGACATAAATAAGTATTAGATACTTGTGACATTTATCATGTTTTTGTTACAACTTATTTTGCCATGCATATAGCTAAAAATTGTTGAAGAGGGTTTCTACTTTCTACTAGTGATGATTTTGAGCTAGTGGTGGACTAACTAATTAACCAACTAGATTGGGCGTAAATAATCAAGAAAACCATGAAAAGGTCGAGATGATGAGGGGCTTAAAAATATGATTTGATAAAGACCAAATGTTTCATTTTCTGATTTAAGTTCATAAGAGAATGATCTTGATCAATGGATATATTTTTTCTGATATGTTTCATCTACTATGTGAAATTGAAATGAGTATAACCACCAATTTGATCTATTCTGTGAGCCAAATGATGATTAAATGCTATGAGATGTGGATGATGAAAATGAAAAGGGAACAATTGAAGGTCAACTTTGATAAATGGGCAATTGTAACTGCTAAGTTAAATGTATCCATGTAATTGGAAAGAATGAAGACCTCAACAATCAGGTTGAATATTTAATGTATTGATTCTATAATTAAGAAGCTTTTAGTGCAAAATATATTCATTACATTAATTTGGATGGAAGCATCGAAGGATAAATTAGTGAAGATAAAGTGTGATTAATGTTAGGAACATCTTGGGGAGGTCAATCTTAACAATGTCACATTGCTTAAAAGAAGTTAGCTAAACTAGAACAGTTGGTGCAAATTTACATAGAATTGAAAGAAAATAAAGATATATAAAGCTAGCTGAGGATGATGGTAACAAGAAAGTACAAATGTTATTTTTTCAATCAATCTTTATTGTGCAAGAAGGGAAACTTTTTTTTTTGTGTTCATTCACATACATTGCACACCATTTTTATGTATTTACATGTGTCACACCTAAAATTTTATATTTATGAACGCACCACTTAAATTCTTAATATCATATAAAAAATAGCACTACTGCCACTTTTTAAAAGTGCAATACACCTTTTCATGCATGAGTTTAAAGCATCTAAGTGCTATGTATGTAAATAACTAAATATGAAAGTTTAGTTGTGAGATATGTAAATACACAAGAATTTTTTGCCAAGTTTGTAAATTTCTCTTTTTTATGGGGAGTTTGCTTTTAATTAAAGCCATATGTTTTTTTTTTTTTGATGGGCTGGCTGTTTGTGTCACTCAAGGTTTCTGTTTTACCTAATTGATAGTTATATGAACATTAACACTTACATGGATCTGAGTTTCAAGTGAAGAATGGATACTAGACAATTTTGTTTATAACATTGATGATATATTTTTAAGGCATTTATTGGTTTTTATATGCCTGCTTAAATTGAGTTGTCTTTTGAAAGGAATCTCATCACACCTCAAATCATAGTTTTTTTCTCAAAGGCTAGAATTTTACTGTTAAGTTTGAAAATAATTCTGATGTTTTGGTAAGGATGCCTTGGAAGTTAATATGGTTTCTAACCTTTAACAATGATTGTAATGTTGCAACTCCAATGCTAAGGTTTATTTATGACCGGTGTCATTTTTCATATCTAACTCTTCTTTATTGGTTATTCATTCTTGTGAGCCCGTCTTTCTTCTTTGATCATCTTATTTGTGATGCAAGTAATGACTAGCTGTTATTTGCCTTTTGATTACAATGCAAGGTAATTTTTGCTATCCAATTCTGGCCCTTTTTTGCACGATATTTCATTTGATGTTTTTGTGATATTCTTTGCATTTCTTCTAGGACTAGTTGGTGCAGTTGGAAGATCATGTGAATTAGATCATTTGGAAACTACTTAGTATTTAAAACTTGTTTCTTGATAATGTAGATACGATAACTTAAATCCACTATGTACAAAAGGGCATCTCTCACTTAATTTTCATTCAAGCAATCTTTTTGAATGGTTTGAAATGGGATTTAATATTTATCTTCACGGGATAAGATTTAGTAGGTGGTTTGATGCATGGATAAAAAATGTGATTTTCAAATTGTATACTTGGATTGAATGAAAATTGAAATGATCTTACAAATTAGGGTTTACTTGCATTATTAGAAAATGATCAAAATGGTCTCTTGATTATTTTTTGAGGTGTTGTTTTAGTCTCAAATTATGTAAAAGGCCCGATTTAATCCTCATACTCTCTAGATAGAAGCAAAAATATTTTTTCTCATTTAAACTAATGAGATTGAAGTTATTTACATTAATTTTAAAGTTATCTTAAAATTTTTTCTTGAATTATATAGTGAATTTAATTTTTCACTTACCTTATTTCTTCATATATGACAGAAAATTTTGCATACAACAGGAGTGATTGAGAGCATGCAAGTTATAGAGCGATTTTATTTTTTTAATAAATAACCTTATTTGACATATTTGTTATTTTGATTAATTTTTTAACAAAATACATTTGAGTTTAATTTTTTGATACAATGGATTCAATATAATAAAAATTTCAAGTCAAATTATTTATCATGAAAAATTAGCTTGTATCACAATTTTTATGATCTCAATTCAAAGCTTCTATACTGTAGTTTTTGCATACGAATAATTAATATAAAGAAGAAATTAGATTTACTAAAAATTCAAGTAGAAAATACATTTTTCCTAAAGTTCTCTAATTTTTAAATAATTAACTCATTTTTTGTCAGTTTAGATGAAAAGATTAATAGTCTTTGTTTAAAGTGTCTGAGGACTAAATTGAGCTTTTATATAATATGGGACTAAAATCGCCCTCACAAATAGCATGCGGTTATTTTGGTTCTCATCTGTCGACATCCTTCTTTAATTTGTGATTTAAGTAGTGCTCTCAATGATCCAAGAATGTGTGACTTGAATCAATTTTTGTGCTTTAAGTTTTCAAGCAGCCATGCTTCTTAGGTTGAGCTAGTAATTGCCAATGATCATTGCATTTAAGCTTGTTTCTTTTAATGTTCATGAAGTTTGGTTTTTTTTTTCTTGGCTATTGCTTGCTTGGATTAATAACTAGATTTTCAACTGAAATAATACTCAAGTTGTATGGGATATAAACTAACTTAAAAAGAAACAATAGCATTTTCAACATGTACTACATGTCTCGAAATCAGCAGACTCGAACCAAGAGTATCCGAAGGTTAAACATTTATATTCTTGTAAATGCTTCAATTGGCCAGTCCCATATGATTAAGACAAGACTAACGATGATGATAATGCCCCATTCATAAGACTTAGGAGCCAAAATACATACTTAATATGCAATTATGAATATTCTTAAAAATCTAAAAGGAGCTTGAAATCTCAAACATTTAAAAACTTTTCATGCCATTTAAAAGAAACAAAGTTATGCATGAATCGAAAAACGAGAAGGAGGGGGGGGGGGATTTTGCAAACATTTTTTTAAACTATTATGAAGAAAAGGCGTAGACCAAAATTTACTAAGCATTTTTTGAACACTGAGCCAAAAAGATAAAACCTTGGGGGTAGCATAGTACGAGATCCGATAAGTTGGTTTGATTATTTTAGTTTTAAATATAATGGGCATGCAAAAGTAGGTCAAACATGATCACATAATGACACAAATTAAAAGCTAAGCAAATTATAAATCCCTTTTAATTGTGATAAAATAGGAATGTAAAGCTGAAAGAATGAAAGATGAGGAGGCCTTAATCATAGAAATTAGAAGCCTTAAGGGTCTTGGTCATCCATTCCATGCAACTCCTTTTATCCTTTACTTGATCTAGAATTTTGATTATGGATGATTGTGGAAAATTTCAAATTAATGCTGAAACCAATTTTAAAAGATAAGGATATTTTTAATTATCTGCTACTATTTTGAAGATGGTAGATACAGTTTATTAACTGTTACATGAAAAACACACACACACAATACATAACGCTTTACGTGCATAATCTTGGAACAAGAAAATCTGTGGTGCTTTCTCCAATTAAAATGATTCCATCAATGTGGGTGAGGCACATGAAGGACACCTTTTTCTGTAAATGGAGAGAGGGCAATCATACAATTTATTATACATGAACCATGGATGATATTCCTATCGTGGCAGCAATTGGAGACTTGATGGGTTAGAGTCGTCATTAGGTGATGGTGGGTGTCTTGGCTGGAGATTGGGTGCTAGGAAGGCAAGCTTTAGATGTTTTTGGCTAACACTTATCAGATGTTAGTTGTTTGTATATTCTAAACATTGATTGAGGATGAATAATGAAATTCAAGCTACAACTATGATTTGCTTTGTCTTCCTATTAATGTGAGGGGAGGTTAGTAATTAGGAATGGGAGCATCAGACATTTGGTGATTGATGGACATAGGATGTTGGTTATTAGCAGATATTGAATGATGTTCGATGTGGAATGTCATAAGCTGGGCGATGATCAACCTAATTGTTTTCTTTATAAGAAAGGAAACTGGCAATTAGGAAGATGATCTTCATCATGTCAACTGATATGCAATTGATGAAGATTGTAACAATTTGAGTGATGGTCAACTCAGTCAATTTCCTGATAAAAGGGGAGGCTAGATGACTTGTATGGCAGATGTTAAACATCAGTGAGCGATGGCCAAAGCTTTATAATTCTTAATGAATCTTGCAACTGAAAATTCTTTATTGCTTAACAAAAATCAAGTTAAGCGATCATAGCTTGTCGGATCTGTTTCATCATGCCGTTTGTTTTCATTTTAAGAACGCCAATGTTGGAGGACTTCTGAACCCCTAAATGATCCTGATAAGTTTTGATACATTTTTTGAGCTTTTGGCTCATTTGGACTTGGATCTAGGTGCTCTTTGTATTGCTTGATTTATCTCATCGAACCACAATAGCTTGATTATATGTTTGTTTGGAAACAGAGATCAAATGATCTTAGAATCAATTCATTTTGGGATTAAATAATGTGCTTTAAGATCTGGAAGTCACATTAAAATCCATTTTTAATAAAAAAAATCTTTTGGGAAGCCTTAGAGGAAACCTAGTGTTGGAAGTTGTCAGAAATTATAAAATCCATTCAGAAGTATATAAACTCGTAGTGAAACAATTTTTGCAGTTAAAATCCATTCAAAAAATCCTGGGTTCTATATGTTACGGAGCCCTTTAGTAGCTTTTTAGTGAGGGTCTTGTACAACGCCAGTTACCCCTATGGGGCTTTTAAAGCCATGTGCTCCAAAACTTTTTAGATTGCGGGCTATTTATGGGGATGATATTCTTTAGAAAGTTTCTTATGAAATTCCTACTATGTAGTTTCTTATGGAATTCCTACTATCTAATATATACCTTATAAAACTTGTAGATTGGTCAAGGTCAACCTCAACTATAGTTTCTTCTCAGACATTAATGTGGGCATCCCTTCCGAACATATTTTAGATATGATCTCGAATTAAATTTAGCAATAACATGAACAAATGCCTTCGCATTTTGGCACTATTTTGGTTGAAGTGGGGGTTGCTTTGATATGTTGGCGGACAACAGGAGTTGCTTAGCCTTGCACAAAATCCTACGCACATAAATAAGTTGAGAATAATATGCATGAAACACAATATTTTTTACGTCTAAAACTTGGGGAGGTTAAACACTCTCGAAGTTGGCTCAATTGAAGCTGCTCCATTGGTGTGAGTTGTTGATTGCAAAAAGCCCTCCTTTTTTCTAACTGAAGAGGGTGTTAATATAATGCAGTAGACAAGAATCATTGAAGATACATCCCATCGTTGTTTTAAGTGGAGACTCGTGATGTTAAAATTGTCATAACCTCATGACAAACGGTTGATTTTGTTAGAGGTTGATCAAATGACAAGATGGGGATTTGATATTTTTTGTTTGGTTGGTGTTTGGTGATGATCAATTGGGCACTAGAAATTGGTTGAAAACCGGTGGTTGGCATTCGATTTGGTTGTTCTACTAATGAGAGGAGAGACTAGACGATCAAGAAGATGGGTGTCCAATGTCTGGAGGTTAATGACGGTCAATGGAGAATTTGGGAGGTCATGTGATGGTTGGCTGTTAGCTTGGTTATTCTTTTGATAGAAGGGGGATTGGTGGTTGATGGACGTTAAGGTTTGATTAGTAATTTGCGTAGGACGATAATGGACAAAGTACATCGAAAATTAGGTGAAATTTGTGGTCTAATCATTTGTTTTTTCTTTGGAAGAAAGCTTAGGCATCTGGGAAGGCTAGTGTTAGACATTGATGTTTGATTGACTAGGATCTAGAATTCCTAGTAAATTTCAGATTTATCTCCATTGAAAATCCTCTCTTGAGTGTGTGGAGATATGCTTTATTAATAGCTTTTTATTGGGGGCTTTAATCATTTATGTTAAAAATCTGAACACTTTTTCAGACAATTTGAAAAGCCCCTTGATCATATTATGTTATTTTAGCCTTAGTGAGTTAGCCTTAGTGAGTTAAGTGATAGGTTCGTTGAGTTCGTCCATGAAGTTAGTTGTTTCAACTACAATTACAAAATTTAAAAATTGTTTTACCCTCATATGGCCTCCCAATGTTTTCAATGTAAATGATCTTAGAATCATTTCTTGAAGTTTCTACACTTAATACTTGGGTGTTTTAAGATCTAAAAAATTGCATTGAATTTTGTGCTCCATCTGTTGAATCATTTGGTGATTTATCATGGTTAATATGCGAAGACAGAATAAGAAAATGGCAAAAGAAGAACAAAATTGGACTAGTGCAATTCTGGCTATTCTCTTTGAGCTTCAAATCTACATATTCTCTTCAAGCTTCACACTTGAGAACAATTATTTTTCATTAATGAACTATAGACCCACACATGTACATTGTCATCAATATAACATTATTAAAAGGAAAAGAAGATAATTTTTATATATTAGAGCTAAGTTTTTTTAATTTTTCTTGAAAATACCATTAAAATCTAAGTAGAGAGTACATGTCCTCATGTATATTAAATTGGGTTCATAAAAATGAGAAAAAAAGGAAAGACATCAATTTTCTAATGTAAGGTGCTTTAACTTCCAAAATAACTATCCATCTTGGGCTTGAAATGTGGTATGCCTGATAACATGGGGCATGATCGACTTAACCTTATCTTGCAACTTATAAACTTGGTGTTACGGCTAAATGCAATGGTTTTGCAGTAGCATACAATAAATTATTTTGGTAACTACACTAACAAGATCTTTCTATAATTGATTTTACTATGAAAATAATTATGCTTCTAGTCTCTCTTAGGAAACTAAAAAAACTACAACTTGGGTTCAACGTGTGTTATGATCAATTGTATTAGACAAAATTGACTTAACCTCAAGTAGTAATGCATAATGTAGGATTTATGGTTGTGTTAGTAGAATTTGTATTGTACTATAATTCTTTTACAGAGATTTTAGATAATTATGTGTCTGGTATGAACAATTATAAATACAATGCACATTTTGAATGAATTTGAAGTACACACTTTAGTTCATTTTGATTAAATATAGAATTCGACTGATTTGGCTTAATTTGAGATTTAAATCGTTCATTTATATAAACTATTATTAGCAGACCACCGCTTACTGCCTCTGGCTGTAGCCTATCACCTGTCCTTTGTTGTCAGTTACCGTATGTCGCCATTGACGACCGACGATAGAACTCACCGTTGCCCACCACAGCCAACCACAACCTCAGCCTCTAGTCAACCTCCGCAATCCGTCGTCCTCCATCTCCTGCCGATAGTCATTTGCTTACCGACGTCGCCTCTGCCGATGCCTAACGTTTCAAACCGACTTCTGCCACTCGTTACCTGCCTTCACCACTGTTGTTGTTGGCCACAACTGCCTCCTATGCAACCACCTGTTGGCCACCACCACTGGTGTCTCCAGCTGCCCGTTGTCGCCCACTGCCTCCAGCTGGTTGTCGCTGCCCGCCGCCTACTGCCGCTACCGCCTTGCTTGTCTACCACTGTCGTCGTCGCCCTCATCTATTGCCGCCCGCCACATCGTCGCCTTCCTCTTGCCTTCTGTCGTTGCCCTCTGTCAGCAGGCCGCCGACCGTCGACCTTTGTTTGTCGACCGCCACTGTTGTGTTTGCCTCGCCACCGCCGCCTCTACCTCCTGCCTTCCACCGTCACTGCTGCGCTCACCATTACCGGCCATTGACTTCAATTGTTGGTTGCCACTGCGAGATGCCACCCGCCAATAATACCTTATATATTTGTAATTCATTGTTTTGAATCTACTTCAAACAAAAAAAAAAAAAAAATATATATATATATATATATATATATATATATATATATATATATATATATATATATATATATATATATAAAGTCTTACATTTATTTTAGAATAAACTAAACAAATGTAAAGTATTTAAAATACAATACATTACTTTTTTATTACATACATTTGACACTACATTACTTTTTCAGCAAACCCAGCAAATGGTTTTGAATTAAATGTTTAGTAATTTATTATGGCAATTCTTTAGTAACATGATATTTTATTAATTGATTTTGTTAATAAACTTATTATGCTTATAGAATTTCTCGTAAGAAATTGAAAGCATCTTGCAAAATTATTCATCTTGAAAAATAAGAAAAATAGACGTTAACTTATAAACTAAGCACTTTTGTAATAGAAATGTTTGTAATAAAGCAAATGTTAAAAATACAACTACTAATGGTTGGCCAATCAAAACTATAGTAACAAGATATATTATTAATTGATTTTGTTAACAAACTTATTATGCTAATAAAATCTCTCATATAAAACTAAAAGCATCTTGCAAAATGAGAAAATAGATGTTAACTTGCAAACTAAATTGTTGGAATAGAACCGTAATACATCTTATTGACACAAAGAGGGGTATATATCCCATTACAGGATCAACTAAAAATGAAAAAATTAAAATCTTAATATAATAGAAAGAGAAAAAAAATAAAATTGAATATAATACAAAAGAGAAGGAAATCAAAGGAAATAATTCAAAATAATCAGAATTAAATTATGGCTATTGCTAGCCATTAAAATATTTTAATACTCCTCAAGTTGAAACATAGTAGTCAGTCATGTTCAACTTGGACTTAAAATCATTTAATAGTGGCTGAGGAATGTTCTTTGTGAGGATATGTGCCAGTTGGATATTGGATGACACAAATGGAATGCAAATTTCTTCGGACTCGAGCTTTTTCTTGATGAAGCGTCGGTCAATCTCAACGTATTTTGTGTGATTATGCTGTATCAGATTGTGAGCAATACTAATGACTGCCTTGTTATCATAAAACAATTGTAGGGCAACAGAGACTGGCATATATAGTTCTCGAAACATGATGCTTAACTAGAGAGCATCATGATTTTCTAGTGACATGAATCGAAGTTCTGCTACAGCATTGCTCCAGTCACCACATACTGTTTTTTTGCTTTTCCACGTGACCAGATTTTTCCAGACAAATGAGTAGTACCCTGAGATAAATTATCGATCATGGACGGATTTGATCCAGTCAACATTTGTGAAAACAACAATGGCGTGAAAATTATTAACCCGAGCCTGATGGCCTTTTAAATAGTGGTGAATTCGATGGATAGTTTGGATATGGTGCTCATAGGGGTAATGCATGAATTGACTTGTTATCTCAACTATGTGACATATGTCGGGGCGTGTAAGGGAAAGATTTATGAGTTTCCCCACAAGGAACTCATAACGAGTCTTGTTTACAAAAACTGCCTTGGGAACCTCAATAATTTTTTCATTTGGAATCGATCAAAATAGCTGCTGGTTTGCATAGAAGAAGATTTCTCTTTTTCAAAAGGTCAATGACATATTTCCACCGAGACAAGCAAATGCTCTGAGATGATCGAGCAACTCTATGCCTAAGAAATATCAGAGAGATCCTAAGTTCATTTCAAAGGAGGCAACAAGAATGTCTTTCAGAGATTCCAATGCTAGTTGATCATTCTCTAAGAGAGCAATATCATCGATATAAACGAGAAGGATAGCTACCTGGTTGTTGGAAGAATGTCGGATAATTGTGTGCGGTCTGATTGAGCCTAGTAAATCCATGACCTACCACCACTTTTGTGAACTTCCCGAACCATGCTCGTGGTGATTGCCTCAGTTCATAGAAGAACTTTCGTAGTTTACATACTTGCCCCTGGGAGGTAGGGGAGTCGAAGCTTTAAGGAAGGCTATGTAAACGTCTTTTGTAAAATCACTGTTAAGGAACACATTTTTTGCATCAAGTTGGAATAAGGGCCAATTCAAATTCACTTTCAAGGATAAAAGAACCCGAATGATGTTTAATTTAGCCACTGGAGCAAATGTCTCATCGTAGTCAACTTCGTTGGTCTTTGAGTATTCTTTGGCGACCAACCATGCTTTGTTGTGTTCAAAGGATCCAACATATTTAAATTTAATACTAAAAGTCCACTGGCATCCCATTGCTTTCTTGCCTCAGGGAAGATCAACAATGTCCCAAGCGTGGTTTCGCTTAAGGACATTCATTTCCTTCATGACAACAACTTTCTAGTTTGGGTCTGCTAAAGCAGCCTCAATAGTAGATGGAACTTAATGATTTATCATGGCCGTAGTAATTTCTCTGTATTTCGACAATAATTTACGAAAGGAGATGTAGTTTGCCACATGATAGAGAAAACATGCTTGATTGCGTCTTTTTCTAGAGGAACCGACTTCCTCATTTTGAGTAGCAGTTTTGGGGATGTCGTTTGGAGGGCATTCAGGGTTCAGAGCTAATGAGTAGGTGCATTAGAACGAGTGCGTCGAGTGTAGACACGAAGAGTGGGAGGGTGTGCAGGTTGAATTAGAGGGACAAATTGCTCTTTGGTGGTAGGAGAGATGGGTGGAACAAAAACAATCAAAGGTTCCTAGATGGTAGGTGATGTGGTGGGAACATCCACAAGAGTGGGGTAAGGAACAATGTCCAAAAACTCTAGCTCTCCCTCACTTAAGGCCGAGTTAGGAAAGTAGGGAATACTTTCAAAAATGTGTCATCAACACTCACATAGATCTTATTTGTGATAGGGTCAAGACTCTGATTGACAAAGTGCCCTAGAAAAACACATTTTATGGACTTGGGATCAAGTTTACTCCGAGTTGTGGTTGTTTTCCGAACAAAGGTTGTGCACCTACAAATTTTGGGTCTAAAGTGGAGAATGTCCGATTGTTAGGTAAAAATGATCTCAGGATGGATAAAAGGGTATGTAATTTGTGATTTTTTTAGGGACTCAATTTAGGAAATAAGTGGCGATAATAATGACATTACTCTAGGAATCTTTTGGGATCTTGGAGTGAAACATAATGAAGCGAGTGACATGAGATGTCTGTTTTTCTCTCAGTAATCTCATTTTGTTGGGAGTGTCGAGACAGGTGTTTGATGGAGGATGCCCTTACTTATCAAGAATTCTCCTAATATATAGTTGAAAAATTCAAGACCATTTTTAGTGTGAAGGACTTGAATAGGAGTTTTAAATTGGGTCAAAATGAAGGTGTGGAAGTTTTTAAAAGTGATGGTCGCTTCAGACTTATCTTTTAAAAAATAGACTCATGTCATTCAAGCGTGGCCATCAATCAAAATAAGAAATCATTGTTTATTGGTGTAGTTAGGGATGCGAGAGGGCCCACATAAGTCACAATGAATAAGAGAGAAATGAGCAAAATGTGTGTAATTGTGGGGTGAATAAGGGATACAATGATGTTTAGCTAACTGACAGGTTTTACATTTGAAATTAGAAGGATTTTTATTAGTAAACAACATTAGATACAATTGATTTAGATACTGGAAACTAGGATGACCCAAACGATAGTGTAACAATGTTATAAGATAATAAGTGAACTGGGATAAACTGCAACTACTGGGTGGAGTGTCCTCATTCACCATGTTTTTCTCTTGGAAGAAGTAGAGCATGTCAGCTTATTTACAGTTCTAATAATCCTCCCTAAACAACGATCTTGAAAGACACAGACATCAGAGGAAAAATGAGAAACACAATCGATATCATATATCAGCTTACTGATAAATAGAATGTTACATT
Organism: Phalaenopsis aphrodite; assembly: GCA_003013225.1. Taxonomy (NCBI): domain Eukaryota; kingdom Viridiplantae; phylum Streptophyta; class Magnoliopsida; order Asparagales; family Orchidaceae; genus Phalaenopsis; species Phalaenopsis aphrodite. Next base: position 2,889,103 of record NEWO01000026.1, read on the forward strand.
TCAGCAGAGCTACTATAACACAGATTTTAGAGTTAAGTTTATTGTTTTAAAACAACATACCCTTTACCGACAATAGGATTTCAAGACCCTTCAGCGATTTAATAATATATTTCTCTGAACAAGAATAGTATGTTGAGAAGGCTTGAGAGCTTCCAATCATGTGATCCATCGCACCTTAATCAATGATCTATGGACAAGATGGGGCAAACGAAGTGAGTGTCATAAGATTGGTACCGTAATGAATGTGAAAGGTTGACAAGCTGAAAGAGCGTTGGTTGGATCCAAGCATCTTGATTAGTTGCTCCATTTGACTCTTAAGAAAATTAGAGGATTTTGGATTATTTTTGGTAGAGTTCGGCGGTACCTTGTTGGATTCAGATGCCGCGGTGAGCCCTTGATAGAGATTTGGTTGAAGGTTTGAATTTACGTTTACCGTGGAGCTTCCGACACTTGTCACACATGTGGCTGAGCTTGTGGCAATAATCACACGTGGGATGACTAGCTCGGGGTTGAGAACTATTAGATACCAAGGTCGATGCTTCGACCGACGTAGTAGACGCACCAAGCATGACAAGTCTCCTGCTTTCTTCGCGACGAATCTCAGTGAAAGCAACTTGATAGAAGGAAGATGATCCCGACCAAGGATACGTCCACGAACATCATCAAGATCTTTGTTGAGGCCTGCCAAAAATTAGAACATATGATCCTTTTCTACAATTTTCTGGAAGAGATAGGCCGCCAGCTGGAAATTCCCAAGTGTAATTATAATATATGTCGCATCCCATCTATAATGCATTTAGATCATTGTAGTACCGGGTCATGGTCCTAGATCTCTTTTTGCTTTATGAATTTTCTTAGACACCTTGTAGAGCTGGTTGGAATCCCTACATCCGAGTAGGTATCACGAACTGCCGTCTAGAGGGCACTGACGGAAGGAAGGAATATAGATGACCAATCGAAGTCTCCATGGAGTTGATCAACTATGACATGACCATGGAATTCTTCACTTCCCAAGCTCCATATGTCGGGCCAGCCTTTGGAGGTTCACATATCATACCAGTGAGATGACTTTATTTCCCACGTCCTTTGATGAACAAAGACAATTATTGGGATCATTGGAGAAAGTTACTATCATTTAGTTTGTTGTGATAAAAAAGTTCATGTTGTTTTCCTATCATCTGATTTGCAAAGGAATAGAGTTTGGAATTGATCCACCAATGGACTCAAGAACCCTTTTCGATGACGGTTCATTCCTAAAGGAGTCTGTCATGATCCTGACTGAGCCAAACGAAATGTTGGGTTGATTGAACATTGGAATATTCTGATATAAATATGGTTATCCTGTCATCACAGAGAAGTTTTAGTTTGACTAAACCCTCAGCCGGCTGAAATATAAGCACTAGCGGGTAGAACAGAGGAAATCCAATAAATATGGAGGAAGATCGAGCGCTTAGGAAGGAGTTCCGGTATATGGGAGGAAGTCACCTGGCGCAAGGAGGCCAGATCGGTGGCTCTGGAGGAGTATCCGATATTGGGAAGAAAGCATGTGCTTAAATTGCTAGAGGAATCGCCATAGGAAGCAAACAGAGGAATCTTGTGCTTATATTGCCAGAGAAATCACTAGAGAAATTGCCATAAGAAGACAAAGAAGCTATTGGGATCAACGATATAATTGGAATCAGCTGCTGTAATCGCTAAAAGAAGACGGAGAAGCTGTTGGGGTCAGTTGTTGGAAATGCTAGAGGAAGCAAACAACAGAGCAACAGTTCTTGGAGGGAGAAAGCAGATCTGGATAGACCAGTGGAGCAAGAAGATTCTCAACAATCTAGATTAGGACTATGACTCTAATACGATGTTGGAATAGAACCATAATACATCTTATTGATACAAAGAGGAGTATATATACCCATTGCAGGATCAATTAAAAAGAGAAAAATTAAATTCAGGATATAATATAAAGGGAAAGATATAAAACTGAATATAATAGAAAAAAAAAGGAAGTCAAGGGAAATAACTCAAAATAATCAGAATTAAATAATGGTTATTCTAATATGAACACTTTTTTAATAGAAATGTTTGAAATAAAGCAGATACTAAAAATACAACTACTGATGATTAGCCACTCAAACAAGTCAGATCTGCAATAATGTTATGGGATAAGCTTGCATTGGCGAAGGCAAACACGACTTTCCCGGGATCATGCAAAATTTTCAGTAGATATGGGCTACTATAAAAGCTTACACAATCATTAATCAACGGCTCTATAGGTCATATTTTTATTTGCCTGCGCATGTGTGTGTGTGTGCACAGAATGCAAAGTGAGGCCACAAACATGGCTAAATCCAGCTATGTACAAGAACTAAAGAGGTTGTCATTTGGTTAATAATTGTACATATCATTAATTAATTAATTAATTAATTGTATATTTAATTATTGTTCATTTTATTGTCTCAGATTTTCTTCATATATAAGAGTTCATTAGATTCAGAATTCTAAAAAAATTTATCTTCCCGATTTAAAATACTAACTAGGATGTTGTTCCAAAGCTACTGTCTTCTTAAGGAAAATTGTTGGGTATAGATGCCTTCTCTCCTAGTGCTTGTAGCGACCAAGTTGAGTGCTATGTTTCATTTTTTCAAGCATGATATACAATGATATGGAAATAAGAAAAGAAATGGGATAGTAAGCATAATATCATAACAACAAACAACACTTTTTTTAGGATGTCTAGCTTAAAGTTTGGTGAATAAGGAGAGTATTGATATATATTTTATTTTAGTTCTTCCTGCTTGATAAATAGGATTTAAAGCTTATTACCCACAAGAGAACAAACACTTAAATGTCCTCGTCTAAAATCAACTAGAATGTTGAGAATAGAATGCCTAAAAAGGCGAGTAGTAGTAGCATCCATTTGCAAAGATTTACCAAATTTAAAACCTAGAGTGTATAAAATGAATTGATTGGAATAATGTATGGATCTGATATAATGCGACCCAAACATGAGTGATAGATGGTTTCATGGAAGAGTTAAAATGGGGTGTTATTCAAGCATCCACATAGAATAACCGCTGATATAGTAGGATTGTCGAGAAAAAAGTCATGCGCAGTAGTCACCAAACCAAGTGTAAATTTGATATGAAGCTATGAATAGCTTTCATGTTGGGGTCACCCATTGAAAATCTGCCCATAATAGAATAGGATAGTGGCATATTAAGCATAAATATTCTTCTTTAGTGAAACTGAGCACAACTTAACCTTCATATGTAGATGACTGCTTATGTCAAAGATTATGTGAATCTTGATTAAAAAATAAAAGAGGTAGATGGATAGAAACACAGTCTTGAAACATTTTGTCCACCAATAATCTTTACAAAGAAATAAGGGAGAGCAACCCGGCAATATTATGGAAGGAGTGAAAATATGGCTTGTAGGGGTTCAAGGCATACGCCTCGAGGCGCGCAAAAAAAAGCCTCAAGGCTTGCGCCCTTTTCTTATTCGTATGTTTCAAGGCATTATGTCTAGAGGTGTTTGAGACAATGGCTCGATCAAGTTATGCAAAAAAAAATATTAATATTATATTATATTATATTACATATATTTACTATAATGCCTCAAGAAAGGTCAAAAGATTATTTAAGTGTGACTGCTTTATTATGTTATTAAATTAGTCTTTTATTTGAAATTATATTGGATCTCACATTAATTGATAGTAAGAAAAAATTTGCAATGAATGAGAAATATTTTAAATTTGCAAATGAGATAAATTTTGGTAGTAAAAATATGATAATTCTTTTGAATATGATGAAACTGAGGATGAGATTACTATAGAAATTGAATTTTATGAAAAATTTAAAATTTAAGTAAACTTTTACCTAGAATCACATTTACATTTTCTATTTTATAACAATATTTAAATTTAGGATTTATAATTTTGGAGACTTACGTACCTACCACCCAATTCCTATGTATTAACATATCAATCACCTATACTTCATTTTTTACCTACATACCACCTAACCAATGCTGAAAACATAGGAATCTGGTAGTCCATATGAAAAATTTGAAGTTTTGGTGGTTGGTATGTTGATACATCAGAATTGGGTGGTAAATATGTAAATGCCCCTTGTATTTTATCTTTATGGGAATAAAATAAATCACTATATCAATGGTGAATGTCATCTTTAGAATTTATTTTTAATTTTTTGAATTTTTTTTTATTTTTTAAGGCTTGCTCCTCAAGGTTCATGCCTCGCCTCACTAAGACAAAAACGCCTATGTTCTTGATTATGCCTTTTTAAATGATGGCATTTGCAGATGGAATTGTCACCAAAATAAGTGGCAATGATGAAGGCCAAATCGAGGCTTTTGTCGAAACCTTAGGATCAACCAATATAGGAGAAGGAAGAGATGTTATTTAGGGGCAATTACATACAGACCATATGAAACTTGCTATTTACAAATTAACCACCCTCTTTAATACATTTTTCAAATTCTTTCCCAAATATTAAAATTCATGGTAAACAATCCATATTGTTTATTTTTTTCAAATTTCCAATAGTTTGATTGTGGCACGTGTAAATACATCAGTTTGGTTGTTAAAAAAAATCACTTGGATGCTTAAATTGTAAATATCAATGTTTCGAGTGGTCTGTATGTAATAATTTCTTTTTAAAAAGGTGACAAGTGAGTAAAGGAGATGGGAGAAGTATGCAAATTATGAGCCAAAATGTAGTCATTGCACCATCTTGAATCAAGGAACTGATAAACAGTGAGGACGTAGTTTGTGCAAGATCACAAGATCAGAAGATGGGATGCATTTGTGCTGATAGATGGTGAGGTCACCCATAACTTCATCTCTACTCAAATAGTGAAGCAATAGGGGCTTGAGATGGCGGACATAGGAAGTTTTGGGGTCATAATGGGGGTGAGACATGTGGAGAAGAGCAGGGGAATTTGTGAAGGAGTGATTTTAGCACTGCCAAACATTCAGGTGATGGAAGAGCTTCTTCCCTTTGATTTAGAGAGCACTAATGTGATGTTGAGTATGAAATAGTTGCAATCCATAGGGAAGACTAAGTTGGATTGAAAATTTTTGACAATGAAATTTCAGGGAGATAAGAATGTGATGCTTCGTGGTGATCCTAGTTTGTGTAAGACCATTGTGTCAGCAGATCCATCAAAGGTGGCAGATAGATTGAAGGGGCCACTACTTAAAACATGCAAGGGGCCGAGAGGTTTCAAGGGACTTACAAAATACTTTCAAGAGTGCGTGAAAGGTTATAATTCAATTGTGTGGCCATGAATGAAAAGTTTGAAGGGTAACTTTACAATCCAAACTGTTGAGAAGTTGGTGTTCCTTGAGTGTGCCAAAGCTGACAACGAGAACCCGACTCAAGTTAGTTTATGAGCAAGGGCTATAAGACTTAGTCCAACAACAGTTTTTCGCACCTTGAAGACAAAATATTTTTTGGGAGGGGAGTATTATTATGTCGATGCTTAGCCTAAGGGCAATTGTCTTTTATTAGCTGATGTGGATAAAATATGTAAGAGTTATCCTTATAGAAATTCATGTTCTATTGCACATTTATGATAGCATTACAATTATGGAAGGTAATTTATTGTATTTTGCACGCTACAATTGATTAAGCCACTTGGGAGAGTAAAAGAAACAAATTGGGGAGCCAAAAGAGAAATAGAAGACTTTCTGCCGGACGCACTAATGCCTCATTAAGTGATGGCAGAATGCCCATGCCCAAAGCAAGCACACCCAAGATGCCCTTGTCGCGCACTAGCACCTTTCACGTGGCGCGCCCACTCCACTATAAAGTGGGACTAGCTCCCCTGCACAATTAATCGGGCGCTCGCACTAGCCTACCGCTCTTGTTTCCTCGGTTTTGTGAATTGACAAATTGAGAATGCTTTAATATCTAATTTGGAATCCTAACTGAGCATGCAAGTATATAATATTATTTTGTCATCATAAGAGGGATTCTTGGGCTGTTGGAGGCTACTTCTCTAGAGGTCTAATGAGAGTCTTGTCAACCCTAGGATTTTCTCTAATGGTCTCCTTGTGGAAGATTCCTAAGGTTGATTTCTTTGTATATGAGATTGCTAGGAGAGGTTAAATACAGTTGTACTAGAGATTTTCGAATAATTTGTATTGAGCGAAAGAATCGTGGTGCATTGCAAGGACTGATTGGCTGAAGTGTGAGTTTTTTGTTGCCCGCAATAAAAAGTTTTTCTGCTCTCTTATCTCATTCATTATAGATAATCTCATTTTCATACCCCTGTGATGTAAAACATATAATTTTCTTGATATTATCCTCTATGGATTTTGTTCCATAGACGTTCTTTTCGTGCATGAATTTCATATGTTATTGTGTTAATTTTTCGACCTATGTTTACTTCTAATTGGACACAATATAATGTTAAAATTCCTTGTGATTTAAGACTTCTAACCATTGCCTAAAAGAACGAGTAAGTTAGCATACTATCATCTAGTATAAATGATTCTTGGAAAATGTTGCATGGTTAGTAAATGTTGCATGGAAAATGTTGCATGGTTAAGTCATGTAAGTTAGCATACTATCATCACCTAAATATGATTGACCAACTTATCTCACAACTTTAAACTTTCCGAATCACTTAGAGTTGAAGTTTGAAATTTTTTCCTTTTATATTTTAATGTTCTGTTTTGTTTTTCTTTCGTTATTTGGATTGTAGAGCCTTCATATCTGCAAACTACACATTTAAATTAGAATCAGAGGTTTAGTAAACTAGAACTTCACGTGTTAGAAATATTTTGACAACTTAAATCTTGGGATTGAGATATAGACTCATAATTTGTATATTATTTGATCGACATGTATACTTATTTGATTGTCCAACTTATCTTGCAGTAATTTTGGACATCAAGTTTGGCACCGTTGCTGGGAGAAAATGCGACTTTTTTTTAATTTTAGAATAATTTTAGTAGAATCACTTAGAGTAGAAGTTTAAAATTGTCTTTTTATTTTTTTATGTTCTGCTTTGTTTTTTTCGTGTTTATTTTTTAATATATATATGAAGAAAAATAAAATAAAAATGTTCCAATACTTAGAAATGACAATCCTTCGGTAAAACTGTCTTAAAACTCCTGGGGAATGTCAACACATTTATAGTTGAAATTCACATGACTCTCGAACACCCTACCATAGAAACCCCTGCATTTGAACTTAGACCCGAGCTTATCCAAATTATACATTTGAACTTAGACCTGAGCTTATCCAAATTATTCAGACCAACTAGCTCGGGTGATCACCCATTGAAGACTCATACATCTATTTGGCTTGTGTGTCAGATTCAAGTTTAGTCATGTCTCTGACCATGTCGTTAGATTAAGGTTTTTTTTTCTTTTTTTGACCCAACACTAGGATCGATCATTACATGGACATCTTAACCCAATCAACCCTATACTTTATTCCCTTCAAGACTATCAAACTTAGGAAAGACATTGTGTCTCTCGCAATTATAGGGAGAGAATTTATGAAATGTGGAAGAGGCTCAATGAAATGCGTAAGGGAGTGCCCACACAACCACACCATACTTTATCTGACAAACTAATTATTCAAACGTTTGACAATGGGTTAGTGTGATCTTTAAAATTAATTCTAGATGTTACAGTTGGGGGTTCTCTTATGTCTAAATCAATGAAGGTTGTCTATTTACTGATGGAGGAAGTAGCAACGAAAGAATGTCAATAGCTATCCGAGAAAGTTACTCCTATGAAGGAGCTAGTGGGCATAAAACTGAGGTGTTGAATATCCTAGCCTCACAAATTATTTACATGCTGATGAAAGTGAACAACTTAGGAATTGATTTTGTGCAAGGATCCCTACCCAACAAAGAGGTGGCTTATGGACTAGTAGGTGATTCAGACACAACTTCCTTGGATGCCATATGAACTGGGTTCGATCACCTCTATTTCAACATCTACAACCCAAGTTGGATGACCTACACAAATTTCAATTGGAATAGTAATAACCCAAGAGTAGAAAATCAATAGTGGTGGAGCACCCAAGACAATTCTGTAGGAAATTCAAATAACTAGGGCAGTGACCACCTTAGATCAATTCATCTATGTGGATTCACTTCTCCCTCAATTTAGTGAGGAGAGCTTACCTTTGAAAGAACTGGCAGTAAATATGAGTCGAGCACAACTTCCTTGGCTGCCATATGGATTGGGTTCGATCACTCCTATTCCAACATCTACAACCCAAGTTGGACGACTTGCCCAAATTTCAATTGTAATAGTAATAGCCCAAGTGTAGAAAATCAATAATGGAAGAGCACCTAAGCAATCTTGTAGGAAATTTGAACAATTAGGGCAGTGACCACCTTAGACCAAGTCATCCATGTGGATTCACTTCTAACCCCTAATTTAAGGAGGAGAGCTCATCTTTGAAAGAATTTACAGTTAATATGAGGACTCAGTTGCAGAGCCAATTTGCAGCCATAAGAATCATATAGAATCAAATAGGGTAGTTAGCTAACCTTTTTAAGCAATGGATCAAATGGGACAAATTAATGATAGGGTGATTGATTGGAGATCACTGAAATGGAATTTTGATTATGGAAGAATACTTTAATGTTGGATATGAAGTGTTATCTCGTGAGTTTCTTGTTTTTGTTGGTCTTTGTTTTCATATTTTTTATTTGAAAGTTTGTTTTCCTTTGTTTCGTGAGCTTAGAGTCGTCGGTTACGTCTTTGGAGCGTATCTAGTTCTGGATTTCAATTTGGGAGGCGTGCACGAGGATAAGGGGGTAGATAATCATATTTGTAGGAGCTTGGACTGGTGCACCTACACTAGAACCAACGCACCTTGTTGTATTCCAGATAGAATGGCACGTCACATTCCATATTGACACCCCCTCCTCAAGTTAATGGCATGCCCGTGCCTAATAGCTTGCCCCCCACATTGTTTGATGAAAACGGGTGTGTCCGCGCTTGCTCCGTGCGCCCGTGCTGCACAACCAAGAGGGTAGCTCGCCCGTGCCGCGCACATGTTTATTGAAACCAGATCGGTCTTCTTCCTTTTCATCCCCACTCATGATTTGGCCTAGCACACTTGCGCAACATCGAGCTTCCTACTTAGGCGATCAGAGGATAAGCCGAGAACACCGAAATTGGCCGGTGAAGATGGCAGAAGTGGTCTAGTGTAGATTTTAGGTGAGACTTATTCATTTTCAACTTCCACCATGATTTTTACCTCCTCCCTTGTTTTCTTCTTCGCCATTATGCACTCCTTCAAACCTATGCGTTTGGAGTCCCAATTCTTCCATTTATTTGCAATGTCAAATAGAACTATGGGGAAGAAGGCGACCTCTTTCAATACCAAAATGTTTATGAGCTTAGAAGCGACCGATTGCTACAATTTTTTGTTATCAAAGAAATTGATCCCAAAGCTAGTTTTTTTACAAGTTAGGGGAGCAGATGGAAGGGACAATACTTGAAAGGAGGTGGGAGAGGTTTTGCTACACCACTCCTTTCGCCTTGTTCCAATCGTCTGTGAGTTCTTTGCTAATGCAAAGGAATCAATGGACGAGAAGGTATTCGTGCGAGGAAAGAAGTTGTCATTTGACCTTACAATAAATTCAATCTTAGGGCTAGTCGACATTCTCGAGTGTCAGTATGCCAATTTACTTTTTCTCCGATCGTCAAAAAATAATAGATTTTCTCGTCGGCTACACTGCCCGATTGAAGTCTGAGACTATAGGATAGTGAATTTCTCATGTGCCGCTCTGAATAAAGAATCAAATGCGTGACATTATTTCATATAGGTGAGACTTATGTTCCCCCACAAGCCTACTAATGTTACTAAGGATATGGTGTTCATGAACACTGTAAGATTAAGATAGCCCCACAAGCCTCATTGATGTTACTAGGATATGATGATTTGAAAGATAAGAGCATAGATGTTAGCACGATCATCCATTTGTCCCTGCAACCTATCATTAGTGGGTGGAACACTGTAGGATTAAGATAACCTAGTTTTGTCACTATCTTATACGCTAAAGGTGTGGTCAGGGAGGGGGAAGAGGAGCAACTCAACCCGGTTAAACTCATAACCAAACCTATAATATTTTTTCCTATGAAAAGACCAACATTGCAACCCATGAGAGTGGAGAGAGTTATTCCGAACCTCGTGTGCCATGGTTTGAACCAACCCCAAATCAAGTTGCACGCATGGACGACTTTGCCACCATACAGTAACTGATACAATGGGAGGTAGGCGACCTTGACAAGAAGATCTACATCTACGCACTAAGACGAGCACTAGGAGCCTGAATTCTTATGGTCGTTTTGATAGCTAGATGTCAATGATGTATGTTGTGATTTACAATGAGATTTTCATATTGTGTTATGTGAGCCTGAGTTTGATAATATGATGTATTGTAGATTGATGTTGATTTTGTGATCTACATCTAGCATTATGCTTGATGTAATATGTGTGTGAACTCTCATGTGATTTATAGATGTTGCAACACTCTTAAGATTTCTCTATGATATTGTTACTTTGTGCTTTATGTTTATGTTTATTAGCCATGCTAACATTTTCTATAATGATATTCTCAATTGTACATGCTTTCTTCTTTTTCAGTCTTGTATTTTCTTTTATGGTAAGTTTGGGGGAGAGAATAGTACCTCTAAAGTTGCCTAAGAGTGATTCACATGTTTAAGTTATGGGTTATATTTCTATGTATTAATTCATGATAAGATCCTAATAATTTAATAAGATTATATACTGACTTCATTGGGACTGAGAATACTCATTAAATGGGAGGACTATAATTAATATCTCAATAATTGAGTGTTGTACTTTAACATTTACCTGAATCCTAAAAGTCTGAAATATTTTAACTCTTTTAATTTTCAACTTAATTTGTTTAATTGAATCTTAACTTTTGAGTGAATTATAATATCTGAGACTTCACATTAAGGAATTTGTGTGAATTATCGTATAGTGGATTATACATCCAAAATCCTTAAAAGAAATGGGCCCAACCAGATATAGTAATTCTCAACGGATTTGAAAAAGAAGAGGAAAAGAAAAGGGGAAAAAAGTGATAGACCCAATTCAAAAAAAAAAGTGGTCAATCTATCTGGAAGAAGCTTGAGGTGAGCAAAAAAAAAAAGTTTATACTCTTTGCTAATCAAAAGGACCTAAAATTGTTTTAATGAAACTTTTACGATATTAAATTCAGGAAAAAGTAACTTTGGATTGGTTGGCTGACTAATACTGGAGTTAAAAACTAATAGTGGTGTTGAAAATATTTTCAGGCAATGAAAATATTTTAATCACACTTTATTTAGTGTTTTAAGATCTGCTTAGATTCAAGAAGAAGAGAAAGAAAGAAATGACTGTTATTAGAAATTAATAAAAATCTAACACTAAAATGAGCATTGCATGAATATTAGTTACACTTATATAATCTTGTTAGAGAATCAGGAATTGCCTCATAAAAGCTACAAATATCAATTGCGTCCCAATTATACATGAGATTACTTGAAGGCAAGTAAAAAATAAGTTTGAGAGATTTTGATGTAGATGAAATATGTGAAATTTTCTCTTATAAATTTATTATTTATTGCATATTTATGATAATATTGCACTTGTAATAAAAAAATTTATCACGTTCTGCAAGCTACAATGTATTAAGCCTCTTGGGGGAACAAAAGAGAATTTAGGGAGCTAAAAGGGAAAAATAAGGCATTTTGGTCTGGCGCACTTGTGCCTCATTCTAGAGAGGGCGGAATGCCCCCGAAACAAGCATGTCCATGTTTCCCCTATTGTGCGTATGTGCACTCCATGTTGCATACCGTCGCCACTATAAAGCTGGACCTGCACACCAATGCCATTAATCATGCACCCGCGCCAGTTTGTTGCACTTCTAACCTCAGTTCCACAAATTGATGAATTGGGAAGGCTTTAATACCTAATTTAGAACTTTAATTGAGCACCCAAAAAATATAACATTATTTTGTCATAGGAGGGACTCTTGGGCTGTTGGAAGTTGCTTCTCTTGAGGCTTAATGGGGGTCTTGTCAACCCTAGAATTTTCTCCAATGGTTCTCCTTGGGGTAGATTCCTAGGGTTGGTTTTTTTGTATTTGAGATTGTGAGGAGAGGTCGAGTAAAATTGTATGAGAGTAAATCTTCGATTAACTTGTATTGAGTAGAGAGGATCGCAGTGTATTGCAAGGATCAATTTGCTTGGGTATGAGTTTTCTGTACCTCTTGCACTGTATTTCTTTATATGTCTGCAATAAAAATTCGTGTTTTCTTATTCTATGCATTGTAGGTAATCTCTTTATCATGTCCCTTGTAATGTAAGCCATGCAGTTTTCTCAATGTTTTGTAGTATACTGAAAAAAAAAAAACTAAGATAAGAAATCTAAAACTGAAAAACTTGCTTCGGTGGAAACAATCTTACTGGTGACTAAATAAAACCTGTTATGCAAAAAAATATCAAAGAGTGAGTTTAACAAAAAAAAAACTCAGTAAATAACAATTTCTATGAAAGCATAAATGACAAGGAGTTGTAAATAATGCTCGTTTTTAATAATAATGCTTGTTTTTAAACATCTATGAATAATAATGCTTGTTTTTAATCAAATTCAATAAACAATTAAATTTTGGATTTTTTCCATAACCCAACCGTTTAAACCAAATTAAATTTCAGTTTGATCGGTTCAGTTTTATTTAAATTTAAACTGATTTGGTTTTCTAGATTATGAATTTTGGTTATAATCGGTTTGACCAATTTCAAAACCAATCCATCCGAACCGACATAATGCTCACCCCTACTTTGTGGGTCTGTTAGCTTGGCTAATCAATACCTAAAAGGGTTCACCGACCTCAGACCATCTGACACAAGCATATCAAATTATCGATAAGTATTTTATGTAAGAGATGTGTTACTTAATGTTGGCTTGTGCTATGAAAGATTCAATTTCATTCAAATAAAGTGCAAGAATAATGAGCTATCATTATTGCAGGTTTAACTCGATTGCATGAATTTTACAGCAAAAGATTATGGCAATTAATTTCATTAGAGCAATAATTGAAGCTTTAAAAAGTACAAAAAATTGTAGTAATGGCATGATTGACAATCCTTTAAAATAACTTTGTACAAATAAATATATTAACACTTCTAACTAGGAATTGTATGTTTATCCTCTAATAAAAGCAGTTTCTTACTTCGAGATGACAAACACGATACTTCTACTGATTCGACTAGCAATTCTACACAAATTAGAAAATAAAATATAATGAATGTACAGTTAAACTTATTTATTCATTAAATTAGGTGTATTTTAATAGACCTACAAAATTTTTAATATAGGCACATATATATATATATATATATATATAAAGCCTAAAAAGGCTAATATATTAACCAGATAGAAAGATACAAATACAATGTCTTGGAGGGCCCAAACATGACACACTGCCCACACCAAAATCACAAGGGGTTCTAAAACTAGAAAATACAGAAAAGTACATTAGAGACAAAGAAAAAGCCTAAAAATGTTGAAATACATAGTATCAAGTGGCTACAGAGCAACCCAATTTGGTTTTTCCTCTGCCTCTGGTTCTACAGAATGAGCAAACTAATAAATTGGTAAGATGATTGTCATTGCCAGTAGTAACCAATGTATTATCCAATATGTTCCCAAGCTGGAGTCGGCTTCCATTCTTTTTCTTCCTCCTGGAATAGTCCTGTCATTCCTCTTCTGAAGATTGGCTCACCTGATCTTGTTCTAAAGTGTGCTAGAGATGTGCAGATTGTTGAACATTCGAAACAACTACATGTTGTGCCGGCTGATCTGTTATTGCATTAAAAGAGCCCTCTCGTGTTTCTTGACATGTATGTGAGTCATCTTCAATAACAGTGGATGGTATAAGCACAACTGGATCTGTAGCTGTAGTATGTTGTTCTTTTTCAGGATCTGCGGTGTTGGAAAAAGAATCGGGTTGCATCTTCTTAACAGGTATAATAGGTGATTGTTCTTTAACGATATTCGGCGTTATATGAGGATGCAAACAATAGCAAATAGTAGAGTTGTGACCAAACATACTACAATGAGAGCAATAAGGAGGGTGTGATTCGATTTCAACCTTTTTGCCAATATCCATTGTGAGTGGTTCAAATTCACACCTCATCTGGAGCTGGTTCAGTGAAATCTCTCTCAACTAACACACAAGCCACAGAGAGTCTGGTGACAGCAAACGTAGGACTATCAACCCTGAGAGACTTACCGTAAGTAGTTGCTAAGGAATAGAGAATTTCCAAGTTGAACATATGTAATTTTATCCAAACTGGAATGATAAAAGACTCCGCTTTTGGGTTGAAACCAACAGTTCACTTCAGAATTTTCATATTACGGTTGTCAATCTTGATTACTTTTCGAGAAAAGATGAGAGTGTAATTGACATCATGAGACAACCAAATCAGTATGTGCCGACTGTCAAGTAAACTAATATTCCAATTGCCCAATAGCTTCATAGCCTAAAATTTTTATTGAATAATCTCCAGTTTTGGGTGATCATACAGAAATTTCCCCACTAGAGCAAAACGCTAGGAAGACGCGAGAGTAGTGGTTTCAACCTCTGTGAGAATAAGAGTAGGCTTCCCATTTTTTCCCCAGTTTTTTTATGAAGGTGTGATCGTCACAACCTTCAAAAGCGTTGTGAAAAGATTAAGGAACATTGCAAGACTTGTTAATATGAAAACTACTCTGAACCTGAAAGAGCACGAGTAGGAATAGAAATGTCGCCAGCAAGTGCAGTGGCATAGGAACAAATCGTGGATGTCATCTCCAAAGCAGGTAGGGGGCCGCTGGAAATAGGCGAGCAAAACCTGCGAGCCGATTAGGAACTCTCTGTCGGGCAGGGGGACAGAGGAAGAGAGACGACGCGAGCCGTCGACTGCAGGAGAACGCGAGTCGTCGACTGCGGAGTCCGAGAGCGTGAGACTGGAGGATGAGAGTTGCGAGCTTCGTGGAGTGCGAGAGCTGCGAGCGTGGTTGGGAGCAGGTGAGACGTCGTCGAGTGCGTGCGTCGTGGACTCGTCGACTGGAGGACGTCTGTGAGAGCGTGAAACTTCGTCGTGGGAGACGACGGAGAGAAATGAGGAATCAATAAATCACCGTCGGGAATCGCCAAGGAGGAGCGATTTCATATATAGAGAAAACTTAAAATTTATGAATTAATTGTTTGTGGATTTTCATATGACATCTAAATCTAATAAATCACCAAAAATGACATCCTAAAACCTAGAGGTACTTAAATCCTGTTTATCCTTTGTCTGTCTTAAATTTCGGGTTAGAAAAACCAGTTGAAAGATTTATTTACGGGATTCAGAGGAGCTCGTGCAACGTGTAAGGAAGGCAGAGCAAGATGAGGGTTGCCTTCCTTAGTTGTTTCGAGTAGAAGCGGGCGGAAAGAGGAAGTGCATGCCACGATTTCGTTGTTCCATCCTGGCTAGCTCCATGCGACAATAATTGCAAGGGTTTCAGGCAAGGAAGCAGGAGGAAGGGGTTTGGTTCGTTAAATAGCCGAAGAGGCCTGGGTGGGGGCTGTCTCGATCGAAAAAGGAATTTGGGGGAGGCAGGAAGAAGAATAGGCAAGTTCATGGTGTCCAATTCTGGACGGCGTGGGAAATAAAGAAGGGAATAATTCACGTGCTAGCGGGCGTAAAAGGAAACAAATTTTTTGTTCATTTATTCTACCCTCCTTAAAAGAATTTGGTTCCCAAATTAATATCTTAGTTTTGAAACAACTGTGGGTACTTTGCGATCATCTCTTCCTCAATCTCCCAAGTTGCTTCTCATTCTAAGTGGTTCTTCCAATGCACTAGAACAAAAGAATTGATCATTGTCGAAGTTGTTGAACTTCTCATTCCAATAGGTGATCTGATAGTTCTTCCTAACTTGGATCTCCTCAAATCACTAATGGCTTGTGTCCAATAATATAAGAGTCGTCATGCACATAATGTCGAAGTAGAGAGATGTGGAAGACATTATTTACTCCTGCGAATTTTGGAAGAAGAGCCAAATGGTATGAAACTCTACCGATTTTCTCGATACCTTTAAAGGACCAATGAAACCAGGCGAAGCTTTCCACTATGGCCAAATTGTATAACTCTGTGCATTGGTGAATTCTTCAGAAAAACGTAATTTTCGACCTTGAATTCGATCTATGTGCTTTGGGTTGACAATCTTAGGCGGCATGTAGTCGATCTCGAATTTGACGAACCTTTTCGGTAGCTTGATCCACTAGTTGAGGTCCAAATATTCACCTCACCAACCTTAAACTAACACAAGGGGGGTTTACACTCTGCCATAAAGTGCTTCGCATGATACCATGTCGATATTAGTCTGAAAGTTATTGCTACAAGCAAACTCAACCAATGAAATAGTCTTGTCAGTTATCTCCGAAGTTCAAAATGCAAACTCTCAGTAAGTCTTCTAAAATATGAATGACGCACTTTGATTTTCTATCTGTTTAAGGATGAAACACAGTATTGAAGTCTAATCTTGTGTCCATGTTTTCTTGCACTTATTTTCATAGACTGGAAGTGTACCATCATGATCTGATATAATAACAGTTGGAATTCAATGAAGTTGAATGTTGTTGTCTATGTAAATCTTGGCCAATTTATCCACTAAATAGATCCGCTTGATTGACAGAAAATGAGCTTAGTCTATTGGCCACAACCCAAATAACATCATGTCCTTGCTTTGATCTCGACAAGCCAACCACAAAGTCCATGGAAATCTCATCTCATTTTCACTCTAGAATGGGAGGAGGCTGCCCCAGATCACCAGGTCTCTAATGTTCGGACTTAACCATCTGACAGGTCAAACACTTTGCTACAAACTCAACTAAAATCGTTTTCATATCAGACCACCAAATTAGCTTCTTGAGATCTTGATAAAACTTTATGGATGATTAGAATATGAAGTAGAATGTGCCTTATAGAGTGTCTCCTATTGAAGCTCCTCTTGATCTGGAACACATAGTCGATCTTGAAATCTCAAAGCGTCGTCTTGATTGATACTAAACTCTGGATTCGATTCATTCTTTGTTTGCTCTCTAAGTTGTAGTAAGTTTGCATTGATCATCTAAGTTGCACGAACATGATGCGTAAGTGTTAGGAGTAGCTCTTGTCGGCACTATCTCGAGCTGGAGTTGTTCTATCTTCTGTGCTAACTTGTGCTCCTGAGTTATCATCCAAGCTGCATCCGTCCAAAGACTTTCTGTTTGGAGCGTCTACAACTACATTCGCCTTACCATGTTAGTACTGAATATCTAAATCATAGTCCTTCATCAACTCGAGCTATTGCCTTTAATGTCATGTCCAACTCCCTTTTGGGCGAAATTGTACTTCAAGCTCTTATGATTGGTGAAGACCTCACGACGAACATCATAAAGGTAGTGCCTCCAAATCTATAGTGCAAATATAGTTGCAGCTAACAAGTCGTGGGTAGGATAATTTCTTTCATGCATCTTGAATTTTTTGGAGGCATAAACTACAACCTTGTCATGCTGCATTAGAACACATCCCTATCTTTGATGTGAAACATCACTGTAGATTTGAAATTCATCCGTGTCAGAGGAAATTGTGACAATTGATGCTATTAAGAAGTAGTTTTTTAGTTTATGGAAACTTTACTCACATGCATTGGAGGCCTTTTAAGTTAACATTGATAGAGGTACAACAATGCGAGAAAATCTTAAACCAATCTGATAAAATCCAACCAATCTAAGGAAACTATGAATCTCGGTGATAGTGCTCCACCTCGGTCAATCCATTATTGCCTTAATTTTTGCATATATCCACAAAAATTCTAGCTCTACTAACAATGTGTCCCTAAAATATCACTGCTCAAAGCCAAAATTCACACTTAGAGAATTTAACATAAATTTTATTCTCTTGAAGGGTATTCAATCTGTTTTGAAATGTTTGGCATGCCCCTTTCTGTCCTTGGAGTAGATTGAAATATCATTAACAAACAAAACTGGTGCTTCCCAAGATGATACACTAGGTCGGATGAATTCTTTATCGAGCAATTCTTGCAACTGGATCTTGAGCTCCTGGAGTTCCACTGTGGTCATCCGATATGGTGTTTTAGAAATTGGAGTGGTGCTCAAAAGTAGGTTTATGGCAAACTCAATCTCACGATCTGGTGGTAAGTCACATAAATCTTTGGAAAATACATAAGCAATTTCTCGAACCACTAGAACACTATCTAAGCTAATACTTGATTTATCAGAATAGATCACATGAGCTAAATAGCTAACACACCCATCGTAGGGCAACTTATAGGCTTGAATTGCTGAAATTAGACAAAAAATAACTCCACTACTACCCTTGAAGCAAAATAGAACTGAGCTAGACATGCAGAAATACCCGTCTCTTACGACAATTTATAATTTTATGATTTGTGGATAGTCAATCCATACCCAAAATTACACCGAACTCAGCTAGTGGGAATATTATGAGAGTAATAAGAATATGCTTGTCATTGATAACAATGTCATAATCAGGAACACATGAGTGACAATAGCAGGTGAGCTCCACATGGCATAGTCATTGATAGATGCAATTGTAATGAATAAATTAATGCACTACCGTTATGAATGAATGAGTTGCACCAGAGTCAAATTGTTTTCTTGTCGGTTGCTTTAAAATAAGAATGGTACCTGTCACCACATCAAGAGCTTCACGAGCTTCTTCATGCGTCATAAAAAACACTCGCATTGGAATTGTATGTTTGGACTGCTCTGGAGCTCGAGATCGCTGAGGCTGGTATTGCACAATTGAAGAATGTTGATACGCCAATGGCAGTTGTTGTGGTTTTTGGTATTGCTGGTACTGTGCTGTAGGAAGACAGAGTTGATACTGTTGAGGCGTCGTCACTTGCTTCAGTTGTTGTTGAAGCTGAAAATAATTATGCTTTGCTTGACCATTTCTGTGATGCTTTTGAAATTCTCCTCCATTTGACTTTTGTCACTTATTCTTGTGATGCAGCTTCAAGTTATTTTCCTTGGTGTTTCTTACACGCGGCTGACCTTGAAATTTGAGGGGACAATCCTTCATTTTAAGATTGCTATTATAATAGTTGAATCATTTGCCCACAATGCAGGGCATGCATAATGAAATGAATTGAACTTATTTTGTATTCTCAAAAAATGATTTGCATACAAATAAAAAGTAATATATAAATTTTTGTTCTTATGAAATAGTCCATTGATACATTTCAAAGTAAAGCATAAATTAACCGAATCAAAATTCAAATGATAACAAAGAACGAGTACCTAGGCCCTAAAAGGAAAAATGTAATAGTTAAATCAAAGACTGAAAAAAATATCAAGACGAGAAATCTAAAATTTAAAAATTTGCTCGGTGTCGATGTCCTACTGGTGGTTGAATTGAGTTTGTTATGTAAAAATATCAGAGTTAATTTGACAAACAAACTCAGTAAATGACAATTATCTATTAAATAATAAATAAGGGAAATTGAGCATGCAATATGAATAATAAATAGAGATAATTACTATGTGTATATATAACATCATAAGATAACAAGAGAGTAGTAAACCTCAAATATGTTTACTTATCATGAGAAAACATGCAATAGTTTTCCAATCAAATTTCTCATTATTCGGTTTTTCATTTGTTTTTTATATAGTCAGTTTTAACAGACACCTTGAAAATGGAAAGGTCAATAACCACCCGAGGAAACCTGACTATTTCTCGTAAAGTAGTCACTCAGTAGGCCCGCAGGCCCGTCGGCCCTGCTAGTCAATATCCAAAAGGGTTTCACCGATCTACATACAATTACATACAAGCATACCAATTTTTTTCACAGGTATAATATATAAGAGATATGTCACTCTATGTATGCTTGTGATATGAAAAATGCAATTTCATACAAATATAAGGAAAAGAAAATATCATAATTGTAGGATTAACTCAATTATGCAGGAATTTTGCAGCAATATAGTAAGAAAATTAGCGCTTTCATCATGAATATTATTTGAAACCTATAACAAATACAAAATTGAAGTAGTAATGACATTACTGGCAATTACAAGTAATTAGGATTAACGTCTCTTACTAGGAAGTGTATGTTTATCTTTTAATAAAAGCGCTTGCTTAGAGGCAACGAATGCGATTCTCTTTTATGAATTTGACGGTTCGAGCGATCCTACACCAATTAGAAAGTAAAATATAAATGATTAAACAATGAAAACTTATTTATTCATTAAATTTTATCTATCTAATGGTCCTGCAAAAAATTTAATATATTCTTGTATATATATTAAATCATCATTATTTTTATATTCTTAAAAGGAGACAATTATGAACTTATTTAACTTTGATTAATATAATTTAAATAGTATTTTGTTTTTATTTTATTTTGATACAGGGAAAAGTTAAAATTTATGAATTATTTTTTAGGGGATTTTCATACATAACACTTAAATCTAGCAAACCACCAAAAATGATACCTTAAAACGTACAAGTTCTTAAATTATGTTTCTCTGTTTGCCTTAAATCCCATGTTAGGAAAACCCATTGCAAGACGAATTTACAGGATTCATAGGAGCAGATGCATGCGTGATTGAGTAAGGTGGAGCAAGACCAGGGTTACTTTCCTCAGTAGTTTCAGGTAGGAGCGGACAGAAGGAGGAAGTGCACGCTGTGATTTCGTCATTCCTTCTTGGCTAGCTCCACACAATAACACTTCGAGGGTTTCGGGCACAGAAGCAAGAGGAAGGGGTTTGATCTCTTAAATAGACGAAGGGAGCGGGCGCGGTATCGAGCAAGAAGAATGTGTAATTTCACAGGTTCCAATTTGGAAAGGCGTGGAAAAAGGGAATAAATCACTGAATAATGGGCGTAAAAGGAAAAAAATATTGGTTCATATATAATGAACTCATATTTCTTATATTACTTGATCGGCATGCATGCTTGCATGATTGACCGACTTGCCTTGGGATAATTTCAGGCATCTTTAATCTAAGGGAAATTTAGTCTTTTATTTATATTTTTATTATTAGTATAAATAGGGCTAACATGTTTGGACTTATAGAGTTATGCATGAGACTGAGTATTGAGTCTTAGGATTAGGGTTTGACATAGATTTACTACCTTTCGAATTGTAGACGTTTATCTTTATATTCTCATTATTTTGATTATTAAAGAAAATATTTGCTTGCCCTAAATTTTCTGTGATAAAATCATTCTGTTTCCTATCAATGTATTAATACGTTTGATCTTGTATGGTTAAAGAAGTAAAATCCGACTATGATCTTTAACTTCTTCTTGAGCTAGTTTTATGATCAATGGGGATTTTATTTGGATGGAAAGGGGACTGGCCACTCTAGTTTTTTATTTGAGTGGCATTTTTTTTTATTTGTATAATTTTTTGAATTCATATGGTTTTTATGAGTGGCTGTGAAGACTATTTATCATTTTGATATAAATAGCTGACAATAATTGGAGAATAGTTGACTCCACGTTCATTTTGTCATGTTCAAAATTAATATAATTTTAGGTTAGTTTCTTATACAAAACATAAATTAATATAAATAACTACAAATAATTAAAGTCCTCCCACGGATTGGTGAGCTGTTAGCAATGATTCCTTAAGTAAGAAAGAGGGTCAAAGTTGAGGCGGAGTTGGGTTATTTCACAGTTATCATCAATCATTCTTTCAAAAAACTAATTCCATTAGGAAGGAAATTTCCGGTTAAATCTCTAAATTAAAGCTTTTCTCTTTTTTTTTCCTTTGATTTTATTTGTTTTCAGATGATTAATCAAGATGCCTGGTTTTCAAATGTGATTTTCTTATTTATGTTTTTGAGTACTTAACGAACACCTTTGTAAGCTTCTGTACAAATATTTTACTGGAATTGTATTTTTTATTTTGGGTTTTAAAGGGTATTTTTAATTGTCTTATGTTTTGACTATATTGGGATTAGCTTTTCTCCCTCAAGAACTATCATATTCTTATAATCAGATCTATTTTAAGAATAATTATAGAACACAAGTTTTTCTTTTCTAATTTCTTT
Organism: Phalaenopsis aphrodite; assembly: GCA_003013225.1. Taxonomy (NCBI): domain Eukaryota; kingdom Viridiplantae; phylum Streptophyta; class Magnoliopsida; order Asparagales; family Orchidaceae; genus Phalaenopsis; species Phalaenopsis aphrodite. Next base: position 2,911,232 of record NEWO01000026.1, read on the forward strand.
TTCTAATACAGAGCACTTATTATAGTGTCGGAGGATCCTGAAATCTTTTTCTACACAACCCCAGGCGGAAAATTAGGTATGTTTACTTTCTATCCAACGGCAGAGAAATTCTTTTAAATTTATTCCTGAAACTCTTCAAATTGACAGTAGGTCTAATTCGAATAGCACCCGCATGGATCAACCATTATACGGGAGTAACATGCTTCTAAATTCTGTGGAAACTTCTACCTTGGCGGAATATTTATTATCTCCAAATGAAACCGACATGGATTATCTTAATATAGCACCTCGAGAAACCGATGGCTTGAATATCTGGAATTCGAGCGACCCTAACTCGAGTTCCTATATTATAAACCAAGAAAATCACGATGCGATAAAAATGGATCATGGCTGGAGTACTTCACTTTCAATTAGTTCTTCCAGTGACCCAATTATGGAGGAAAGAAACAACATCCTTTCACTGGAGCATGTGGACCTGAATCTTAATAATTCTCCAGCTGATGATGGTCAGACATTCACACAAAGGTTGAATTCAAGTCATGAGAACCATAGAATGGATCAGAACGTGCACGGTGATCCTCGTGGTGAGATTATGGGTCCTTTTTTGCCTGAAATCTTCGAACCACAGCATGTTCCTTACTCAAATTCTAATGGGAGTTCCTCTAGTGGTGTTGGAAAGGTCTTAGAAGATGTTGATCGAGCGAGAAGTTTGGTCGATAGTCAGCGTGTAGCTTGTAAGAGGAAAAGCATGGAAGCATTCGTCGGAGAATCTTCAACTAGTCATAATATTTCGGCGGATTTAGGCATGCCGAGCTCATCTCGGTATCTTCCTGCCGCTAGTTTTGTAGAACTCAACCAGAGTCCAGGTTTCACCCCCCCAATGCATAGGGGAGTTTGTTCCGAACGGAATCCAACTTCATGCTTATTGGGAAATGCTGAAACCTCGCAGAGGAATATTCGAGCGAGGCTTAATCCCGCATGCCAGCATGATATGTCCCCTTTTCAATCACAATCTACTGCGACCGGCGACCGGCTTCCTAGCATCTGGTCTTCTTCTGTTGATCCATCTTCTATTTTGAGTCATTTTAATCACACAGCAGAACAAACTGAGTCACGCATGCTAATCGTTCCTGGCTTGCCTCACAACATTAGCAATCCTTCTTCCGCTTCAAGAATTGGTAGTTCATCACTACCGGCCTACCCACAGCGGAGGTTAATTTCGTCTCCTGAGGAAGCGAATATTAGAAGCTTGACGAGAAATGGCGTTGTTGACCAACAAACATATGTTACGAGAAATACGGCCAGTCATCTGAGTCAGGATCCACTGAACTGGAATCCATCTAATTCGAGCTTGAGTGTGCCCGGGAATCGAGCTAGCATTAGTTCGGGTATCGTCCCATCGCCGGGATCTATCAGGACATCAAGTGAGATGGTTCCTGTGCAGTATCACAGAAACTCTTCTGAGGTTCTACGCAGCTCTTTGTTTCTATCTGGTGGGTCTGAATCTGGGCATCAAACTAATAATTTATCTTCACGGCAATCTGGTCGTTTTGCTTCGATGCAGGAGCCTGGTCAATCATCCAGGAATGTTCGCCAAGGCCATCCTCCACTTTACCCAAGGGCGGCATTTTCTATAGATAGGCAACGTGATGGTGTTTCGGGTTTACCTTTGTCTTCTAGAAGCAGAGATGGGAGAAGCAGGATGATATCTGAGGTATGTTAACTTGTTATTTCTCAATGTGCTATTTTTAATATTTGGGGCATTTACCTGCATACAACAAAATTCTTATGTATTTATATATCCAACACCTACAATTCAATTTTTACATATATGACATGATATGAAAAAATGTAAAAAATATAGGTGTTAGGCATGTAAATACATAGGAATTGAGTGGTATGTATGTAAATCTACTTTAAGTTCCTGCTTTACTACAGCAATTGGCATCTGTGACCGAATTTTTAATATTGATATCTGATGAGAATACTTTTTTTCTTTTGGCGTCTATTTCAACTTTTGGCTGATCATGTCCAATTTAAAGCTTTGGTTTTGATTGAAATTATTATTATTATTTTTTTTGGTATGCTCCAGCTGAAAATACTGTGTGATGCATGCAAAATATTGACCGCAGAACATTTCTTATTAATTGTGCTTCAATTTGTTATTATTCTTCCCTTTTCATTCTTAATGAAAACATTGAAGTAAAGATACCGTTGGTGAATATTGTATTAATTTGTTGATCATCTGTCTTCCATGCCGTGTTTGTGTAGCAGATTCGCAATGCTTTGGATTTAATGCGCAGAGGGGTGAATCTGCGATTTGAGGTATGGTCCAAACTTTTTTTAACAAGCAAATTTATATTTTTTTTTTAGGTATTTCTCTGCAAGTTGTTCTAGCAATTTGTAAGTGCCGATGTAATTCTTTAATTTTTTTTTACAATATATTCACTGCCAATGGTCTAGGTCCTTTTAGGAGTGTTTTCAATAATGGGATTCATGAAGAACTACTAGAAAGTTTCCCTCTTTTAGTTTTTTCAGTAATTTAAGGTGCATTTAGAGGGGCTACTGTTTTTTCATGAAGCTGCTGCAAAACTGTTTCCTGGAGAAGCTTCTTCATCAGCAGAGGTTTATGTTTGGGAGATCCGCTGTGTTGTTGTTTCTGTTAACAAAGATTATTTTGTCCTATATATATAATATATTGAAATAAATGCAGTTTTCAGAATATTTAGAATTAAATCACAGAAAGAGCTTATACTACTAAAAAATTGTCTGATCTTAAATACTCTAATACATAAAAGAAGAATTAGCTATTTGAAGCAAACGACTACAATAACAAGAACAACAATGGTAATCAGCGAGCCTAGAATAATGTTTGACTTGAAATATTGACGATCAAATCTTCGGGACAATCTCCTCATCCCTGTATAACTCATCGACTAACCACGGTCTGGAGATACCTCGTCAGTGTCATAAACCCACCGAAAATAGTCGCAATTTTATGTCCTATTTCTGGGACAAGAATAAATTCTTCTCCCACAGCTATCTTTCCTTCTGGACCGATATTGAACATACCTTTCGCCACAATAATATAGTGGAACTTTCAAATTGCTTGATGATCTTAAGCTCATATTTCCTTTTATTATAATGTAGTATTACTCTAGAAATTCTTAAAAAAATAGTTGTATTAAAATTAAGAATTAAAATTTATCGGTGCAAAAAAAGGCATGACACGGTTTGCTATATTTTGAAAAAATACATCCAGCGAAATACATGAAGATGAAATATAAATCATCAACTACAAATAACTATGTGATGTTATATAAGCAAGGTAGTTGCATTCACAAAATCATCAGTAATCTATTCTATCAACCCTAACACATTCTGCCTCGAAAGTGTTGTACTCGTTCTTCTACATTTGTTTTCTTGCACCGAAGGTCCAGCTTGATGTTGTTTAGCTTCCTCGGGCATATCAGATAGGTTTATCATCTAAGAACCTAAAATCGATATCATCTTGGGATAGATGCCTCCATATAAAATTATGAAATGCAGTTGTTGCAACAACTATCTTAATCTGTTTTTTTTAAAGAATATGTAGGCATATCTCGGAGTATGACTCATTTCTTCCGCATATTAAATGCTCGTTCGATAGTACTATGTAATGACGAATGTCTTTTGTTGAACAACTTTCTTATTGAAATGTGTTAGTCGTTTATTACCCTTTCTAAAATAACATAAAATTGTCTTCGTCTCTATCCCAAATAACGGATATCCCACATTCTTTTTGTTTGCTCATCTGATACTAAGTAAAAAAAGAAATGCATTAATGTAATTTGACATGTAAAACAACAATAAATGAATTCAAGCAAGAATATGTCAAATAAAAGGTAAAAGTAGAGCTTAGAATCAGTTCATAGATGTCAAAGATAGCTCAATCCATGATCATCAATTGTGTTGTGTCAGCATAAAGACCGGACAGTATTTATGTTAAATTAACATGAGTATTTTTTTCCTCATTTACTATGGTAATCGGTCGAGCCCTTTGTTATGTTTTATTCATCACCGCTCCACTAGACATTTGACTAGAAATGTGAAATGTGCCCCCCGAAATTGCATTCTAAAAGCCTTATCGTAAATGAAAATCAGGCAACCAACGGGTCGACAAAACATCCAAAGTAATATGATCATATGAATCATCCAAGCAAGGTTCATCTGTTTATTTTAAAATTTTGTTGTTTTATTTTGTTTGGATAGATATGCGAATTGATTTTTCAGTTTTTTTCTAAAAAATTATGCTGGTTGAATTGCTTGCTCTTGCCTCATCAATGCAGAGGAATATTTTTGGGGGTAATGTTGAATTTTAAAAGTGCAACAAAGCATATGCAATTTTGTTTATAAAATTTTTCGTAAAAGAAAACTAAAACAAATAGTGCTCGAACATTCTTCTTGAAAAATATTGCTCCACAATGAGGCCAAAGCAAAGCATTCTCAGAAAAACTCAAAACCGGTGTTAATATAATTATCCAAATAAAATAAACCAAGAAAGAAATTTGAAACAAATATATGAGCATTGCTCATATATAATTCATCTCATTGTTTTTGTTGATTCGTCAAAACAGATAAGGATGCTGCTAACTTATCTATAATGCATACTTCAAATGTACAATAAAACATATGCAATTCTATTTATAAAATTCTCAGCAGCATAAAACTAAAAAAAGGAACAATGCTCAACATTTTGAGCAATTCGATCAGCACAATTTGTTAGAAAAACTGAAAACAGATGCTCATGTAACTATCTAAACAAAATAAACCAACAAAGATATCTAAAACAAATAGATGAGCATTGCTCATATATATTTCACTTCATTGCTCTATTATTGATTATAACAGGTAAAAATGCTGCTAACTTATCTGTCATGCAAACTTTCAAATGTGCGGCGAATCATTTGCAATTCTATTTATAAAAGTCTGATAAACTTTAAAAAAGAAACAATGCTCAACATTCTGAGCAATTCAGACAGTATAATTTGTCAGAAAAACTAAAAATCATTGCTCATGTAATTATCCAAACAAAATAAACCAATAAAGATGTCTGAATCAAACAGAAGAGCATTGCTCATATATTATTCATTCCATTGCTTTTGCTGATTGATCAAGACATATAAAGATGCTGTTACTCATATATCATGCAAACTTTCAAATTTGCAGTAAATAATATGTAATGTTATTTATAAAAGTCTTAGATAAACTTATAAAAAAATGGTGCTCAATATTCTCCTATCAAGTTATTACTGCAAGCTAAACAGGAGGGCATATTTTGTCAGAAAAACTGAAAACAAATGCTCGCACATCTATCTAAAGAAAGTAAACCAACAAATAAATCTGAAACAAATAGATGAACATTGTTATATATATATTTCATCCAATTACTTCTATTGATTGATCATAACATGTAAAGATTCAACTAACTTATTTATCATGCAAACTTCATATGTGCAGCAAAACATATGCAATTCTACTTTGTTCAACATTCTCCACTCAAAATATTATTCCACACTGATGAGGCAAGAGCAAACAATTTGATCAGCATAATTTGTCAAAAGAAATTGAAAGTCAGTGATCATATAACTATCCAAACAAAATAAACCAACAAAGAAATTTGAAATAAATAAGTGAGCATTGCTCATATATACTAATAGATCAAAACAGATAAGGATGTTGTTGACTAATATATCTTGAAAGCCTCAATTTTGCATTAAAGCAAATACAATATGCCTGGAACGTTAGGAGATAGGAAATGCAGAGGTAGGCAGCGAATGAAGCTTTAAAAAAAAAACCCATAAAAAAGAAAACTTCACCGGAAGGTTGCAGCAAGTCGTTGATGTTGAATAGAAGGAGGGGAGCAGAACTAGATTTCAACCCTAGTAATACAGGTGAGAAAGGAGTGGCGAGAGTATATGCAAAGGATATGGAGTGGGATTACTAGAAATCCGAAGGGGCAACGACTTCAAAGGCACTTTGCAATGGAGCTCCAACCGAGGACCACACCCTCCCCCTTTCGTTTCCTCGTTCGAATCGATGCGGCCTCCGACCAACGTAATACTGGCGATATAAGGGGAACCAAACACCGCTTCTACTTCTCCAAGGCGCAAAAGTTGCAGCAACGAAATCCCAAACGGGCCGTTTACCTAACTGAAATGCATCCTAACATCAAAGCAAATCTGCAAAAGAATAGGGCAGACCAATCTCCACATGTTTTTGTTGGGGATTTCTCTGGTGCTAGTTATAGAACTAAGGAAGATTTACATGCATACCTCTCAATTCTAATCTATCTAAATATCTAACACCTAAACTCAAATTTTTACATGTATGCCACTTTACAGATGCATGCAAATGTGTATTTCACTCTTTAAATATTAAAATAGTGATATTTTTGATGTGCTATGAAAAATTTGGGTGTTACAAACTTAGAAGTTAAAGTTTAGGTGTTAGATGTGTAAATGCATAAGAGTTGATTGGTATGTACATAAATGCCCCTTGAAATAAACTTCTGATAATTGTAATTTATTGCTCACCAGTGCTTTGTTAGTCAAGGAGTTGAAGAATTACATATTAAAAGGCATAAAGGAGCTCCACTAACGATAGCTTGCTTTGTCTCAATTCCATTCTTAAAAATGGTAATTATATGGGGACAATATCAACCCCCTATCACTGATACCAAGTGAAAAACTTCTTTTAAGTTACAAGGTAGGGAATGTATAGCACACAACTATGAATACATATGTTGCCATTTCCATGGATTTTGACTTTGATGGTGCACCTAACTGACCAGGATGTCTTCCTTTTCGACCAGTCTGGGTTTTACGGCCGTGCCGACTTGTACGATAGACACAGAGACATGAGACTCGATGTCGACAACATGTCTTACGAGGTTCTTTTTCCTCCACATATATAAAATCTTCATCTCTATTATTCGTGCGACACACAGTATAATTATCAATTGTTGCAGGAATTACTGGCACTCGAAGAGAGGATCGGCTATGTTAGCACAGGTCTCAACGAAGAAACCATTTTAAAGTCCCTGAGGCAAAGAAAATACTCTCCCTGCAATCTCGAAGTTGCATCAACAGAACAGGAGCCATGCTGTATCTGTCGGGTAAGCCACCATGATCAAAATTTCATCACAATGATATAAATTTGGAAGATTTACATACATACCAACTTAATTCAAACGTATTTACATATCTAACGCCTAAACTTCAATTTTTACATAACTGCCACCTTATGAAAAAGTCTACTTTCACATTTTAAAAGTTAAAATAGTGGTATTTTGGATGTGATATGAAAGATTTCACGATCAAAATTTCGTCACAATGATATAGATTTGAAAGATTTACATGTATATACCAACTTAATTCATGTGCATTTACGTATCTAACACCTAAGCTTCAATTTTAACATGAATGCCACATTATGAATAAGTCTATTTTTCCATTTTAAAAGTTAAAGTAGTGGTAAATTGGACGTGATGTGAAAGATTTGGGTGATATAAATGTTAAAAAAAAAAAAAAGTAAACTTTAGTTATTACAAGGACTTGTGTGGTATATATGTAAATGCCCCTATAAATTTTCCATTCATTTTAAAGCAAATTCAATATACTCGAGGCTCATCGTGACCGTTCAATCAAAATGTGGGCTGATGTGTTTCATATTCAATCTAATTCTCTTATGAAAACCCACAAATTCAGGAAGATTACAGTGAGGGAGAGGGGATTGGAACACTGGACTGCAAACATGACTTCCACACTGATTGTATCAAGCAATGGCTCATGATCAAGAATTTGTGTCCTATCTGTAAAACTACAGCTTTGGTCACATGAAGAAACTGGTTTTACACACACCATAAGATATCTAATGGGATGAAGTGAGATTTCTTCTCCATTATTATTAAATTTATTAATAACACTTGACAATCTTTTTTATTGACCTTTTAAGCTGCTAATATTTCCATTTTGTATCCCCAAATTTTCATCTTTTAATTAAGCTTGTACAATATTTAACTTTGGCCCATCTGAAATTTGAGTTCTTATTTCTAATTTGATGTTGCTTGTTTTCTGATAATATAGATTTTGCATGATTATGAATTTTATAATTATTAAATTCTGCAGATTGCACTCATTTTAAAGAAATTACAATCTTTTTTTTTCTTTTCTTTTCTGATGAACTTTTAAATTTTGAAATGGTTCATGAAATCATTCATTCATTATTGATGATTGATGATAGTTTAGTTTCAATGTTTCTTTTGGACATTTATGTAATTTGATGTGTGAGAAGATAAAGGAGTTAAAGGATTCGTGTTATTATTTTTCGACAAATTTTACGCTGGTTGTCGAATACCTAACGCAAATCTCCACTCTTCGCATCTGGGGTTTGGTATCTGATAATGGCAAGTGTTAATCTATTTAACTAAATGAAAATACGAAACTCAATGGAATACAATGGAGAAGAAGGATTCATGTAGCCGACTACACTTGATGTTAGATGAATGCTTGTTATTGTTATTGTTGACAAGATAAATGACTAAAAATTGATGTGTAGGTTGTAATACATTTTTTTCCATTTTTATCAAATTCTATCATATTCGTGGCACGCATAAATACATCGGTTCACCAGTTTAAAAATATCACTTATATGTTAGATTTTATAAATAGCAATATTTTTATGTAATTATTCCTATTTAAATTATTTATCAAAACAATGCTTAATTCATTTATTTATTATTTTGATTAAAATTGATATAATTTACTGGAGTTGAGCTTCAAGCCACCAACTAGGGTTGTATAGCCTTTCAATTGATTTGATCAAAATCCATGAAAATGACACAACCTATATGACTTGAGCTTGATTAATTAATTGAGATCTAAGCTTGAGCTCAAAATTAATTTTATACTCAAAATTAATTTTATAAATTCTAGCCTGCATATGAGTAAATTTTGTTTATTAAAGAAAAAAATAAAATTAATCCTATTTAATATTCTTAAAAAAATGACAAATATAATGAACAATTTAAAAAAATAAAATATTTTTAATAATTTATTAGCAATAACTTCTATTATATGATTAATTATAAATAATAATGATGAAAATTTATAGCAATAACCAACTCAGTCAAATATGATTGACCAAAAAGATCTAATGAAGCCATAGATCATGTTAATTTTATTTATACTTGAGAGAACAAATCATTCTATGTATTTTCTTAAACAATTTTATAATGCCTCTACATTTGTCAAGTTTTAGGAGTTTGTAATTTTCCCCCTTTTTTGGGCATGCAAATGAAAATTACAAGCCTTCAAATATGAAATTGAAAAATATTTAGGACATATGTGCAAATTTAAGAACTGCATAACATTGCTTCATTGTGTCATTTAT
>NEWO01000026.1:2922266-2940717 GCA_003013225.1 Phalaenopsis aphrodite
ATGGAAGAAGCAACGAATTCTTTCAGTGAGAGGAATTTGATCGGTAAAGGTGGATTCGGTCGTGTTTATGAAGGAATTCTGGCAAATGGGCAGGTTTGCAATTAATCTAATTAATATTCATCTAAATTTCTTTTTTTTTTTCTAAGTGCCGAAATTCTTTTTGATTGTTTAATTTTAATCTCCAAACTCTTTAAATTAAACTATAATTAAACATTAGAATTTAGTGGCGTGTATGTAAATCTTCATAAAATAAAATTGCAACCATGTATATAATATAATAGTTGGGGCATATTGCTAGTGAACTAACTTCAATTACTGGAGAGAATATTATGTATGATGCGATCTACGTCATCAACCTCACATCTGATTTACCTGACATAATATTTTCTCCAATCACTGAATATTATGAAGATTGTTGCAATCAAGAAGATGGATCTACTACCAACGTCGAAACAGGCCGACGGAGAGCGAGAATTCCGTGTGGAAGTCGACCTTATGAGCAGATTGGACCACACAAATCTAGTCACACTTATTGGCTATTGCGCTGATGGCAATTATAGGATTTTGGTATATGAATACATGTCTAGAGGAAACCTACAAGATGTTCTAAATGGTATGTTCTAACCTCAATTCGCACCATTTACATTAATACCACACAATTCTTATGTATTTAGATATATAACAGTCAAATTCGTTAATATCACATAAAAATTAAATCTTTGTATCTGCTATGTAAATATGCATTTAAAATGTAAATCTTCCCAAACAAAAATAATTGCAGGGCTCAGTGATTTAAAATTAGACTGGCCTCTTAGATTAAGTGTAGCGCTGGGAGCAGCTAGAGGCCTTGCTTATCTTCATTCAAATTCTGAAGTTGGAATTCCAATTGTTCATAGAGATTTCAAGTCCACTAATATTCTACTAAGTGATACCTTGAATGCAAAGGTAACTACTAAGAGGATCGAAGCATAATATGACAGATTGCTAAAATGTTATTTCAAAATGTTGTGTTGTCTAACAAAATTTTCATGCAATGCAAAATTTCAGATTTGTGATTTTGGCCTTGCAAAATTAATGCCAGAAGATGAGGTTATGCATGCAACTACCAGAATGTTTGGAACTTTTGGCTACTTTGATCCCGAGTATGCATCGGTATGTCATACGTTGGTTACTTGGGATAATAATTGGAGCAAATTCAACCAAATTTAAAAAAAAAAAAACATCCAAATTTCTCTAATTATAATAATATCACTCAAACAAGAACACTTTCAAATTTCCTTCTTAATTCTAATTACTTTGGTGGTCAAACCCAACGAAGTAATGCTATCGTCATCATAGGCTATTTTAGCACAACTTAAGAACCTTCATTCTCCATTTTTTGCAGCGAAGTGCTGCATTACGAGTTCAAAATTATTGCAAAATTTACATATATATCACAGAATTCTTACGCATTTATATATCTAACGCCCAAAGTTTAATATTTAGATTTATGATACATCGGTATTAAAAACCTAAGCATGAAAATGTATTTTACTTTTGGAAAGTCAGTGATAGTTCATATTTTTTATGCGATGTCAAAGATTTGAGTGTTAAGTACCTAAATATGAAAGTTTATACGTTAGACATGTAAATATATAAGAATTGTGTACTATGCATGTAAATACCCCATTGTTACTTTGGCTCACATCCTTTTGCACTTCTTCTATACATGTTGCCTTTGCCTAGTTTCCTCTAACCCTTTCATATTAATTTAATATACTTGTATTATTAGTGAACCTTTTGCCCTGCATTGTGCATAAACATATTATATTATCGATTTTTCACTACCTTATCACCAAACTTTCCCTACAAATTAGTTTATGATGTACAATCCCATTCTTTTTTGTGTTGGTTGTGGATCCAATATTTCACCAATCACACCCATATTCGATGCAATACTTTCTTTTACGTTGTATGAAAACGCAAATATGAGAGGCATTACCAGACCTGACACGAATGCTTCCCTTCTGCAGACAGGAAAGCTCACATTGCAGAGCGATGTATACGCCTTCGGCGTTGTTCTCCTGGAGCTCTTGACCGGACGCCAAGCTTTAGAGTTGAGCCAGGGCACAGCAGATCAGAATCTCATACTCCAGGTACACATATTCCTAACATATGAGAGTGATAAAATATGAGCAGAGTTTATATAGCATGAAAGTCTCATTTACATATATACCACGCAATTCTAATGAATTTGCATATCTATCTGAAACCTAAACATTCAAATTTAGATGCATACAACTCAAATATTTAACATCAAATCAAAAATACCACAATCATTATATTTTTAAAAGTGAAATATAAGTTTTAATGCATATGTTTATGAATCCAAAGTGTTATAGGTGTAAATATCTAACTTTGGGTGTTAGAAAAGTAAATACATAAGAATTGTGGTATATATATATATAAAAATATATAAAAATCTCTCTTTTTTGTTTCAATGCATGGATTTCAGTTCAGAAATATAGTTAATGTAAGGAAGAAGCTGAGGAAAATGATTGATCCCGAAATACCTCGCCAGTCATACACTATGGAGAACATCTCGAAGTTTGCAGATTTAGCCTCGCGCTGTGTCCGTATTGAGAGCAGCGCACGCCCAACAATGGAGGAGTGTGTAAAGCTACTCCAACTCATACTTTATGCCAGCAGGAAAGCATAAATTAAGATAGCAGCAAGGAATCATAATGCAAATCGAAAAGAAAAAGAAGTTTGAAGAAAACACAGAGCACCAGATGAGACTTACCGGTTACATTTTTTGCTCCCAAGGTGGAAGTTTGTGTTGGAAAGTTTCGGTTGCCTGAAAGCATTGTTTGATTGCACAAAATGAATGTGTGACTGCAATTATTTATTTATTTACTTTTAATTATTTCTATGAATTGTCAGTCAAGGCGTTGTCCAAATTCATAAAAACAACCGGTGCTTCTTGAAATTTTTTCATTATTCAGATTACAAAAATATGTGAAGGCCCGTGAATTGCCAAATACAGAAAACCATCAAAAACAGTAAAAAAACCATGTAAACCTGCTCCTAGAATGTTCAAATTTTAGATTGAAGCAAAAAAATTAAGAAAAAACGTTTAAATTATTGCAATGAAAAGTTTATGTATGATATGGTCAGATTAAAAGGATAATGGGAAACTTGCTTACCTAGCACATAATTCTGATGTATTTACATATCTCACACCTAAATTTTCATATTTACATAAACAGCACTATGGTGCTTTAAACCTATGCATCAAAAGGTGTAATTTCACTTTGATAATATTGCTATTTTCTGATGTGATGGTAAAGATTTGAGTGTTATGTGTGTAAATATGAAATTTTAAGCCTGAGATGTGTAAATACATTAGAATTGTGTGCTATGTATGGAAATGCCACTGAAAAAAATGTAAATTTTACATCTTACTTCATTGAGTGAGAGGAAGTACTTCAGTTTTTCCTCATCAAATATCAAATATGAAGAGGATAACAAGACCACTAAAACCACAACGTTCATGAATAACGATAAAAGCATATAAATGCTGATTCAAGGCGGCATCGCCGAAGAGTTTGAACAACAGTTGACAAAGAAAAATACTATCACATATGTCAAGATAGCTTAATAGGTAACTACATGCCAGTTACGAGACAGTAGAACTGGCGAACTCAATAGCGATACTTTGTGGAGTAATCTTTGGGAGCAATGACGAGACCGCGCCCTTTTCGCGCACCTCGAAAAACAGTTTCAACGATATCTATGAACTCTTGCTTGTCCTTCATCGCCCAGTTGATCTTGTTGTTGTTACCGGTGCCGAGATCGATCATAATGTGTTTGTTGCGGAAAAAAAACATGACGGTGGATGGATCATACAATTCATACATTGTATTGAAATCAGGAACCTCTGTAATATCTACGAGGTATAGCACTGCAAAGTTTTTTATAGTTTCGGCAACTGAGGCCAGCACTTCATCCATCTGCATCATCACATAATAAAGGAGTAGGAAGAAGATACAAGAAAATTAAAAGTTCATTTAAATTTTCCTCAAGAAAATAAGACAGCAAAAAGACCCCACCGGGTAGAAAATTTAAACTTGCTTCAAATGATTAAATAAATATTACTTGTGCAAGCTCAAGTCTCAACAATGTGAAAGATATCCCAAATTTTCTGAAGGCTCAAGATCTACATACCTAGCACACAATTCTTATGTATTTACATATCTCACACCTAAAATTTTATATTTACAGATATAGCTTCGTGTCTTAAACTAATGCATGAATTGGTGTATTTCACATTTAAAAAGTACTAATAGTGCTATTTTTATGTGATATTAAAGATTTGAGTGCTATGTGTGTAAATGAAAGTTTAGGTGTGACATATCACATATGTAAATAGAATAAAATTGTGTGTTATGTATGTAAATGCCTCAATAATATAACATTATCCTTCAATTTCTAGAATTCAAATATGCCAGCAATGTTTCCAGAGCTACCAAAAAGATTGCTGCTTGGAAAGGAAAAAAAATTAATAATTTTGCGCTGCCAAAAAGACATGTCTTCTAGGTTGTTGCATGGAGGGGTATTGTAAATGCATGTCATATTTCATACATTCATCAACGACTTAGCAACTTCTTTTGGGCTAAGAGTAGGGTAACATAGCATTTTCCAAAGAAAAAAATCCCACCTAAAAAGGACCGAAGTGTCTAATTGCCAGTTCTTTAGTATTTATCAAAATACTAGTAAAATATACATAAAGAATGTATTATCCATGATTTATGCAAATTCCTAGCGCCTTAGACCAGTGAGTCTTTCTAGACTGATATAAAAGTTTTCTTACAATGAAGAACTGTGCTCAAGCTCTCTTCTGGCACATTGAGAAGTATAGGGGGGATATAATTGGAGGAAGGATATATTTTCGTCCATGACAGAGTAACTATGGTGCATTCACAAAATATACCATAAAAAGGGTTTAACATAAAAGTCAAACGCATTCAGCTTTAGCTATGCAAAATATACATCTCATGCTCCACAGGCTTTTGTTATGATCATCAACAAATATTACTATTATTTATTTCACTAAAGATAGAAACTAGAAAAGCATTATGCTATAATTCACCAGAAATATTGTACGAAATTTTATACATGAGTTAAGAAATTGAGAAATATTATATAGCTACACTCGTGTTAAGATTATTGCACAGGTTCTTGCTCCTACGGAAATTCCAATAATGCGTAATCTAACGCTTATTGAAAACATGCCAAAATAATAATCGTGTGTGGTTGAATATGAATAAAACTTTTTTGAGAATATATTAGATGCAGAAGTCTACAGCCAATGTCATCAAGTCTAAATGCACCCACTCTAGAATTTATTCATGAACATGATCCTACATATGAACAAGAGTTAAGATTATAGTTTAAAAGTATGATTGAGAATAAGATATTATAACTTCTAAGAAAGGCGGAACATATGCTTGAATATCAAAATAAATCAGTCATGCCTACAATGGTTGAATCAAATGAGCAATCTGAAATACAATGCTTGATGAATTAAATAATAATATTATTCTTATGATCAATGCCAAACCTAATGTTGATTTTGCTTTTGGTTCTTAGTTTCTAGATATACTAATTCATTTTAAAAAAATTATGGAGAAAATTACATTGCACCACTATTTCAAGCAACCTAATAAAGGCAAAGGTTTTAAAATAAACTTGGACTTTATACATTTGTTGATCAAGTTTAAAAATGAATAATTCATTAAAACTCATATCTAGATTATTAGAATTAATTTTATCTAAAGAAATTGTTCATCTGCATATAAGCATATCTTATTTTCATGGCCTGCTGCTTTTAGGTTCTTTATCATATCTTCAATGAGGAATTGTACAGATATTTATTAACTTTTTTAAAATACATACTAGTATTTTTAGTATTTACATTAATTGTTCAATTCATATTAGTCATTTACATAATTCACCTGATGTACATGAAGATAATCACAGCACCCAGATTACTACATAGAACAATTATAAGCCCTATTGTTAATGTGAAGGAGAGGCATGAGAAATTTAAACAAGGAGATAAAAGAATTGTGTGTTTTAAAATCATGGAGAATTCATTTAGTAAGTTTTGAAGTATTAAACGTGAGAAAGGTATTTAAAATTCTGCAATGCATTATAATTAAAGCCTATAAATTAGAAATTCTAGAAAATTTTTGCATTAACCCATCCTTTTAATATATTGGGTCTCACCTTATTTCATGACCAAAATGTCAATTCCTATATTACTCTCTCATTCCATCTCAATATGATAATGTGTTGCCGGCCACATCCATACAACTTGTTGACAAAATCATAGTAAATGAAGAAATTATGTATTAATGATAGGTTCCAAATATACCTTGTGTATTAGAGTAGTGTTTTATGTACTGAAGGAAAATAAGAACATCATAATTGAGTCTTCTACCATGGACTCGTGGCAAAGATTGGGTTGCCTCAAATTGCCTTTCAAGATAAGGCGTGTGTTTAATGTTCAGGTATTCTTACCAACATACCACAGTTACTACAAGTAATCCTACTCCAGCAGAGGTAGCTTCATACACTCTCGAGAGGAAGGTGAGTCAAGCATATAATGGTGTTCATTCTACCACTATTCCAATCTTCTAGCCGACGTTGATGGCCTTGCTTATCAAAAGAGACCAACATTCAACACTCCTCAAAACATCAGACCTTCCATATAAAGTAGCATGTTTGATTTCCCATCTATGTTATAGCATATTTTTTTATCATGTTCCTCGAAGTAAAGATTTTGTTGTTGTTCTTCCTGGAGGATGTTCAAGCGACCTTCCGCGGACACATTTTGATAACCCTTCAAATTGCATGGAAAGCACATTCCTTGGTTTTGAGTTTTCTAACAACCATTTTGTCCCATTTATACATAGTTTGAGGACTTACCTATGTCACGACTTGGAAGGGTAGCCAAATGGACTAGAAATAGATTGCTCCATGCAAAACAATAACAATCTACCCTATTTATTCATAATCCTAGTATCAATAAATCATTTTGGCATTTTCACAACTTCTATGGTTAAAAAGACAGTTGAGATTGTGAGATTTACTCTTATCAGAATTAGTACATTAAAACTGAATGCTAAAGTTTATAAACTAGAAATTCTAAACAACTTTTACAATACTACAATCTTCAATGTATTTGATTTAACCTTATTTCATGACCATGATGCTAGAATTATTCTCTCTTACTAACTCCTTCTTAATTCACATACATGTTGCTAAATACATCCATCTAACTTGTTCACTAAGTTATACTAAATGAAGAACTTGTGCTTAATGCTAAGAATGGATTGCAAAGGTACCTTGTGTATTGGTGTGATGGAACAATATGTAATAAATCATGGTCAACTTACATAAAGAGTAACAATTAAGTCAAAATTTGTTTAACTGCTATAAAAAGTTCAATTCTTGGAGGCAAATTTTTTTGGAAGTTAGCTAGATTGATGTGGAAGTTCCCTTGCACGATCCTAATATGCTTATTTTGCGGCTTAGCCTACTTCCCTAGATGCTTACCCTTAGCCTTCTAATTTTTCTATGGTAGCCTTCACACTATTCCTTGGGAAACAATTGTTTAGCTTCGATTATATAGTTGATTGGATTATCAAATGTTACTTCCATGCAAATCATGTTATTTTCCTTTTTAGTGACCTGTGATGCAAATATATTATGATTTGGATATAAGTTTTTTATAAGAAATCCAGAGACCATCAAATTAAGTCTTCTTTATAAATAAAAAGAAGATCATAGATACAGGTAAAAAACTCTTAATAAAATTCTAATTTTCTAAGCAATCTTATGGATGTATAATTCTTTGAGTGCAATACAAGTGAAACTAATAAATTCTAGGGGAATTCATCCGCTTAAATTGAATTGAAGCTTCAGCTTTTTTCTCTGCTTGATAAATTCCCTCCTACCTTTCTGCTCTTCTGAATAATATGTAGAAAAAGATTCTTAATTGTAGGGTAAGAATTCAATTAATGGCTAATTTTTTCGTGGATCAAACTTCTCGCTTATTTTTTAATGATCAATCATTAAATTATTATTTAGTTCCAATTTTACAAATTTTAAAGTTTATATAGGACGCAATGGAGAAAAAGGATTCATGTAGCCGACCCCACGTAGTGGGATTAAGGCTTTGTTGTTGTTGTTGTTGCTGTATACTCGAAGAACATGTTGCATAGCAAAGAAAGAAATTCCCTTCATCGTGCAGTAGCTTTAAGTAAACTAAAACCTTACTACATTGTGTATGCTTATCCTGAATCATTTTCATTATCCCTCCTTTGAAACACACAAGCACATTAAAAATAAGAAAACTAGTAGCCAAAGACAACTAAACATCCAATGAAGAAAAAAAACGATAACAGCTCTCCATATTGATGTAAAAATTACTGCACTAATTCCCATTCATAATCAATGCTACTTCTCGAAGTCAGCCAACAAATTACAAGAAAACTCAATAATAGCTCTCTGCGCTTTACCTCTTTCCTTTCATCATCCATATAACAAAAAGAAAATAAAAAATATCAATAATAACATTTTTGAATTGACACAAAGCCATATTCCGGATATTTTCCATTTTCTATGCTTTCAAACCTATAATGAGAAACAAAAGTGTTAACGGCATGGGGGGCATGAAGTGATTGGATGGATTCCAATAGTCTCAGACCAATGAAATTTATGCAGAAGCATAGTCCAATACGACACAATCTATGTACAGCATAGCAAATCTTCAAAAACTCATTATTATCACAATCCAGTCTGCTAGTATGCATCGTCTGATTGTCCGATCAGCAAAAGCAACAGTTTACCTTAATTCTTAATACTAGCATTCCAAAACTAATCCCAAAAATTAAAACTCATCGAACACAAGCCTCAAACAAAATTCATCGAGCTGACTAATTTCACCTTCACTCATGCAGCTAATGAAGGAGATGAAGCCATCGGAAACGAAACCCTATCATTAACCTAAGCATCACCGAAACCCTAATTGGACGCCGACAACTAGGATAAATCGGGAAGAAAATTGATGAAGCTAAAATCTCAGAGAAAAGCGCGACGCACGAGAGAAAAATTAAGCAAACCTAAATTAAATCAAAGAGAGATGATAAAGGAAAGAGAAAGAACCTGCATGCAAGTTTCATCCCAATCATGGCCAAATCGGATGACGACGAGGCGTTCCTCCTCAGCGAGGATTGCCTGGTCGACTGCCCAACCTGAGTGGAGATGTGGCAGCAAGTAAGACATCACTCCGGCGAAGAAGACGACGAGGATTACTCGGTCTCAAGTCTCCCCCCTCTCTTCTTAGCCTGCTTCAAGGGGAAAGCAAAGTCGAATTGGAATTCAGGTAACCGATTTAGAGCAGAATTTAAGCTGGACTTAACCTAAATCTTGCCAGACGGTCATTTGGACTCGGATTTGATAAATCCGGATTTCACGGATGAATCGGTGGATCAAGTAAATCCAGAAAAAACTGTTCGCGTTAAAAAAATAAGACGTGAAGTTACCTTCCTCAATTGGTTTCAGGTAGGAGAGGAGCGACGGACGAGAAAAATGGGAAGCGGCGATCCCGGCAGCCCGATTCGCGGAAAAATTTTCTGTCCACAGGAGTCCTTATCAAATATTGCCACCGATCCCACAGATTTAAATTCCTCCGGCCCGAACAAATAATATAGAAATAATTTAGCCCTGCAATAACGCAATAAGCCCAAATAACTACTCATTAACTCCAATGCGCAGCTGCAGTTTCTCAGCTTTTTAGCTGCAGCTGTGCTGCCCCAGGAAGTAGCTGTGGGGAAGCAGCTGCGGGGAAGCTGGCTGTCTGTTTGGTGCAGCTGTGTGAAATCAGCTATCGTGCAGCTGTTTATGAAAAAAAGACCATACTGCCCCTGAATCACGGCAATAACCCCGCAAACTCACTCCAATAACACTAGAATAACCCCAGAATAGCCCCTACTAACCCCCTGCCGAACCTCTTCAATAACCCCTTGCAATAACCTTTGAAATAACCGCCCAATAATCCCTTGGTAAAAACTTCAATAACCCCCGCACAACTACTTTAATAACGCTGTAATAACCCGCAATAATCACCCAATAACCATGATTCGCACCGGGTCAAGCGTAAAATAAACCGTTTTGTACATTTTTTTCATTCAGTGAGATCACAATAACACATGACAATATTTGATAGACTCCAGAAGTAGAGCTACGTCTAAAGTCCGAATAGAAAATTTTTCGCAGATTCGAGAGGGTTCGGTCAGAAGGCGCACATTTAGGGCAATTATCCCTTAATAATAAATATATCATGATTGATGCGTCATCAAAAAATAAATTATGATTTAACACAAATCTTGAGGCACTTTAAGTAATGTACATTATGAATACATATTCAAGCGTTTGTGGTCTTAATTTCAACAAGTTCATAATCAACATGATCGTCTCGATGAGACGAAAATAAAAATTCCAAAAATAGTTGAATACCAATCAAATCAAGTGTAGGTCAAGTCTTTAAAGTACATTGTCGGACTTTGAATCATAGATTGAATGATCATGAACTCCAAAACGAAACCAAAGAGTTCAAGTTTACTTAATTTTGAAATCCTTAAAGTACCTAAATCATTAAAAAAACCACCTTTGATCAAGGGGGATCAAATTGGTGGAGAATTCATTCACAAAAAGATCAAATGTCCCTCTCCCCATAGGCTGCAAATAAATCAATTTTCTTCACTCCAAACTGAAGACCCGACAATAACTTTGGGTCTCCGTAGTTGTTGACAACCGTTAACCATCATCATTCGGCTGCTGTCGACCTTCTGCCCCACGACCCCTACTTGCAATCATCTTATCACAAATACGACTATAATTTATAACACATGTATCAAAGATAAAATACAATGATTATTCCCGACATTTGTATCTTTATTTATTCTTTATACTAACAAATGTAATTTCCAGTGTAAAATTATAACCTTATTCTTAGAGAAAGAGTCTAGCCATTGATTATAAACTATATGGTCAACTGCTACCTTTACAATCACCAACTATGATCTATGTGACCAAAAACTGCTGCTACAGTCCCCAACAATAACATATATGACCAAACTACTATTATAAATTCATACAACAGTCTCAATGACCAACTAGCGATTTTGCAGCCCCCAACTAAGACATATGTGACCAATTAATGCTATACATTCCAACTGCAGTTTCTGCGATCAACCTGCTCTACAAACTTCCACCAAGGCCTACATAACCAGCTAATACCGTAGTTTTCAACTACAGTATTTAATGTCAATCGACACTATTGTTGTCAGTAATTACAATTTATATAACAAACTTCCATTATTACAAGTTCCAATTACAACTTTTGCTCCCAACTATTGCTATCATGACCGAGAACTATACATATTTTTTTACCCAATTATGACTATTACTACTTAACTACAATTATACATCTGTATTTATCAACCTTATAATTTCATCTTTGCTAATTCAAAAAAAAGAGTGAATCTATTTACTTAATAGATTACTTTGACTAGACCAGACCTTACGATTCTTTTTCTTTTCTATAGGTTCTATATATAAAAAAATCTTATTGTATTCTCATACTATTTTATAATTATCCGTGTGTGTGACGGAACTTCATGTAATGTCAAGACATTAAATTATCACTACCGCCACGAATTTTCTAGCACCCAAGACTGATAATTGTGAATTCATTTAAAAGTTTATTTTTAGATTAATTTAAGGGGTGTATGGTAGCTATCGGTTAACACGATTTAAATGTCCAATTTTATTAAATGTTAAATCCAAATTTAATAAATTAAAAAATATATATATTTAATAAATCTGAATTTACTAAATCATACTAAAACTAAATCCTTCATGCAACCATACACACCCCCTTAAAGTAGTTTTCTCAAAAAATTTTGCTTGAGAAACTAAAAAAATAGAAAATCTATATTTATATCTTTTTTTTTTTAATTTCGAAATAAAACAGCTTTTTTTTTTTTAATCTAGAAAATATTTTGTCAAACTATGTCCACTTGTTTGCTCTGCTTTAGCCTGCTTCCCACTGGCACGATTCTGTATATTTACATTTCTAACACAGAACATTTGATATTTACATTTATAACATTTTAAAATTAAAAATATACTAATGAAAAATATAATTTGAGTGGTGACATAATATTTTTATATGATCGCAATTAATTGAGTGGTGATATGCATATAAATATTGAAATCTTGGTGTTGGATATGTAAATATATAAAAATTTTGTAGTTAAAGGGAAATAATCCTCAATATATAAATATAAAGATCCATACATCAATTCAGTATTTACATCAACAATCTTCCCTGGAGCTGTACAATACTTCCAGCAGTGAAGTCCTCAGCTCAGCCAGCCGCCATGCCTCCTCCGATCGCTGAAAGCTCGTTGCAGGTGGCGGCGAACATTAACGCTACCATTTGTAGCATCTTCTTCTGCTCGCTCAAAAGACAACGAAACGAAACTTTGCCAATCATCACCATCACCAACGCCATACATGTTCTTCTTCCTCCCAAGCGAACCCGCTTGCTTGATTGGCATTTGGCCGAATGAATCGGCAGCTTTGGCTGCAAAATCTCTGTTACTGGCGGCTCTCCTGATCAGATTCAAGACATGATCTATGTCATTAGTAGGGATCTCATGGTTCGCGGGCTCGGAAGAGCGAGATTCGATTGAAGAACTCTTGGTAGTAATCTTGGGTTTGACATAGGGAGGCTTCAGATTGAATGTTCTAACACTTTCAGCTTCTGAAATTCCATTATGGAAATCTCTTGCGATTTTAGTGTATGGAGGGATTGAATTGACAAATTTAGCAGAATCAGCGCATGGCTTCTCGATACCGATTGAACTCGAAAACCGCCGATGAGCGCCGTCGAATCTTTCGCAGGTATTTGGGCTTTCAGTTTTGAAATCATTAGCAGCTACTTCGGTGATCTTTTCTGTGGGAGCAGGAGGAGGATGTTCATATTTTCTCATTTGTACAATCTTATGGCGATCGTTGATGTTTTCACCATGTATGTGCTCCTCCGATTTTAGCTGTTTACTGTTCTCATTGCTGGAGGGAAACTTGGTATTGGGTTGATCCTGAAAGAATTTACAAAAAATGATAGTGTTAAAAAAATCACTAAATTATAAAGATTGATGTTAAATTCAAGAAATATTTACATACAAGCCACTCAATTCCTATGTATTTACATTTCTAACACATAAACTTCAATTTTTTGATATAAGCCAAGCCATCTTACAAAGCATGAGAAGGTGTATTTCATTTTTTTTCTGAAAAGTTAAAACAGTGGTATTCTGAATGTGATATGGAAGATTTGAGTGGTATGAATATAAAATGTAAATTATTTGTATATAATATATGCAAATGCATAGTAATTAGATGGTATACATGTAAATGCCCTAAATATATCTTTCCCATGGTCATCAAAAAACTTATAAAAGAATACAATATACAAGTAATGTGACAAAATAGTCCCATAATTTAGTCCCAGAATATATATAAATGTTAAATTAATCCCCGAACTCTTTTAATGAGGGCTGAAATAGTCCTCAATGACTATTTCAACTAATGTTTAAAGATTTTGGGACCAAAATTTACAATTTTATAAATCTTGGGATTAAAATGATCTATCAAATTAAGAGTCAATGAATTTGATATTGTCTATTCAAACGTGTCGAAGTCACAATGAATAGAAAACTCTTGAGCAATATCTTGCATGGTTGTATTCACCACAATTTCTCGTCCGGTGAAAAAGGACGAGAGATTGCTAAATTAATCATTAAACTCTTTTAACAAAGGCTAAGTCTTCATTGGAACTATGTCAACGCATACTAAAAGAGTGTGAATTTAAATTGATGCTTCTATAAACTCTGAGGCTAAAATAAACCCTTAACAAAAAAAAGCAGGGGACATTCTAACATTTTTCTCGTTCATGAATCATACCAAAGTAGGGGGAGATGGATTTGACATTTTGTACTCGAATTCGTTGAAGTCCCAATGAATCGAAAACTCCCGAGCAATATCTCGCATTAACCGCACTTTCTCGTCCTGTGGAAAGGACTTCTTCTTCATCTTCTCAACAAACTGCAAGGAGAAATAGGAATATGTGGAAGCAAGCATGGGAATAGAACTGAAAATTGGTGTAGAAAAGCTTAGGAGCATTTACATACATAGATCCAAATCTTTTAAATCAAATAAAAAATATCATTATTTTAACTTTTAAAAAGTGCAATACACCTTTGCCATGCATAGGTAAGATGAAATATATGTAAAGATTGAAGTTTGGTAATTATATAAATAAATAAAAATTGAATGGTGATGTAAATGTTGCAAAAGTTTATGGTATTGACCTCTTCGTTTATGTATGCCTCCATGAACATTCCATACCGCTTTGTAAACTGATTCCTAAGCTCTGCCAATTCAGGCAGGTCTGGGAATCTTGCAGCAGCAAATATCAGAGTGGCGATGGCTTCAACGGTTTCTTCCGGACACACCCTGAAACAAAAGTAAGAAAAATTACATTCATGTCTGAAACTAATTCTGTGTTCTGTTTTTCCTTCCATTTTTCAAAAACATACATAAAACAGAATTCTAATGTATTTACATGTCTCACACCTAAACTTTCATATTTACACAATTACCTTGTCACCATTTTTAAAGAATGAAACACATCTATTTATGTAAAAATGAGGAATTTGAAAAGTTCAAATACCTGTCCTTTTGCATGGCGGGAAGATGTTCCAAGATGCAACAACAGTATTTCTCAATCATATCATAGCAGGAAGATTGATTTATTTCAACAATGAGTGCATCCATCTGTTCAAGCAGGGGAAGATAGGCACTACTCTTAAGAACATTTTAGAAAAAAAAAAAAAACAAACCAATAAGAAAAAGGAGCATTTACATACATACCATTCAATTCCTATATAATTACATAGTTAACATCTAAAGTTTACTCTCTACATTCATACCGCCCAAATCTTTTATATCACCTTGAGCAAGCCTAGCATCTGTACGTGTTACGGCTCGTGTTCGATTAAGCTCTTGATTATAATTTGAATTTAGCTCGAAAATGAGCGGTGAAAGCCGCAGGCACAGGCCCACGGCTCAGCTCAACTCAGTACTGGGAGTGGTTGAGCTCTTTTTAAACAGCCAGGGGTGAAGCCAATTTTCTAATCTTCTGATGTGGGAATATATGGTGGGAGGCGGGATTTTCTTTGTTTTTTAATTTCTGAGGGCATTTAGGACTAAAAATTTTTTTGGGCATGTACATGGCATACCATCAAATTCTAATGTATTTAGATATTTAAACCTGATTCCATACAATACACCAAGGAAAGCCGGATTTGGAGAAACACTAGGAACGTTTACATACATACCACCCAATTTTAATGTATTTGGAAATTAACATCTAAATTTTCCTTTTTTATATTTATAAAAATTAAATTTTTGAAATGATATCATTTCAAAAATCCCACTATTTTAATTCTTATGTATTATTTATTTATTTATTTATTTATTTCGAGTCAAAACTATCTGAACAGGGAAAAAATATTACATTAGTACTACGCACGTAGAGTAACGTGCGTAGCCAATAAAATCACACCACGAAACCTCGCACGACACAGAAAAAAAAACGGCGCAGTAACATGGGGAATATCCCCCCCCTCCCGTGTTATTCATGTGTTATTGTGTGTTATTCATGTGTTATTGTGTCCTGGGAATATTTCTGGTGTTATAATAATACAATAACACAAGAATAACACGGGAGAGAATATTCCCCCGTGTTACTGCACCATTTTTTTCTGTCGGGAATATTTCTTGTGTTATTCAAGTGTTATTGTGTGTTATTCATGTGTTATTGTGTCCTGAGAATATTCTTTGTGTTATAATAACACAATAACACATCAATAACACATGAATAACACGCAATAACACGAGAATAACACGCAATAACACATGAATAACACAGGAGGGAATATTCCCCGTGTTACTGCGCCGTTTTTTTTTTCTCTGTCGCGCGAGATGTAGTGACGTGAATTGATTGGCTACGCACGTTATTTTTAGGTGCGTAGTACTGATGTAATATTTTTTCCTGAACAGGAACGAACAAAGAGTTGTTTGTGTTTGACTCGTTTATAAATCAAGCTAAGAAAATTTGTTTAAGAAATGGTTAACTATGTGAAGTGACCTCTTTCCACTAAATCAATCCACACTCATTTCAACCTTGCGCAGATATAGGAATTCATCTTTTTCATAACAAACAAAATACTAATCAAAGCGTTGCTTAATAATACTTGCAATTGATGAATCCATATGAAGTTTTTGATGTGTTGTATGAGTTGATCATCTTTTCTATAAGCTCCGTATCGATTAAAAAGCTATTACTATCCATTTGGAAGAAATCTATCTTTGATTATTATATAACCAAAATTCTTCTTTTTCAGAGTTTTCGGCATTGAAATTTTCTTAAGAACCTACTGAATTTGGCCGCATCAAACAAAAGATATGCAAATCTGATTCAACGATTATATATTTGAAATGAAATCATTGAAAAACTGCTGATTTATGCGCAAAATTCTCTGTAATTTAAAAAGATATCAGAAGAAAAAAAATCAAAATAGAGATAATTGAGAAGAAATGAGAGCTGAAATCCAGAGATATGCAAACGCAGATATGAATTCGTGAAGCAGATGATAGGACCAACAAATTCGTCGGAAAGAGTTAAACAAAAAAGCTGAATGAAATCAGTAGAAGGAACGCTGAAGGAAGCAATACCCTGCCAAAAGCAATGGTGTCGTGGCCACCGGAGATGAGATCGGCAACGTCCTTCTTGAGATACCTCAAGATCGCCTGCTTCTTCTTCCGAATCGTCTCCATCCTGCATCTGATGCACTTCACCGAGTGCTTGCTGCCAATA
The DNA here is from genome assembly GCA_003013225.1 of Phalaenopsis aphrodite. Taxonomy (NCBI): domain Eukaryota; kingdom Viridiplantae; phylum Streptophyta; class Magnoliopsida; order Asparagales; family Orchidaceae; genus Phalaenopsis; species Phalaenopsis aphrodite. The sequence goes on from NEWO01000026.1 coordinate 2,939,326, forward strand.
AATCAAATCAAATCAAATCGATAACAGTTCCATCAAATCCAAAGCCTAAACCCCACACCGAAACCCAAATCCACAACCACAAATCCTCACCATTTGCTCGAGAACTTCCGTCCGAGGAGACAAAAGATCATCTTCTCTCTCTGTCTCTCCCTCTCTCTGTCTCTCTCTCTCTAATTTAATAAGTGCAGTGATGGGAAGTAGGGATTCAGGCTTTATATCTGGCAGCTCGTGACCGCCATTAAAGCTCTAAGCATAAAGGCTTAGAGAAGCGTTGGGAAACTGAAGAGAACTTCGTGTGGAAGGCGAGGCGAGTGGTGAGCTTTTTGGGAGGACAGAGGAGAGAGAAGAGACGGATGCGAGAATTTAATTTGAAAAAAATAAAATACATTTAATTATATATAGAAATATGAATTTGAAGTTTTATTTGAGAGCGGCTCTTCACTTTTTTTTAAATAAATTGCAGTGCTAAAATAATTTTTACCATTTTAATCCTAAAATTTATAGAATTATGAAAATAGTTCTTATGGAGAACTATTTTAGCTTAATTTTAAAATATTATGAGATAATTTTTGAAAAATTATTGTATACATACATCGCATGTAGAGATGCATGAGGTGTCTGATCCTGACAGTAGATTACCGATCTTCGGTCAGAATATATGTCGGTGAGTCACACTTTAAATTTTTTTTTCTTAAAAAATTTTGATTGGATCCTGACCGCAGATCACCGTGATCTACGATCAGGATCGGACATCGTATGCATCTCTACATGCGGAGTATGTATGCAATAATTTTTCATAATTTTGACATTTTTATAAGCTCAGAGACACTTTAACTCTCCTTAAAAAGATATATAGTTCTAAAATACTTATTTATTTTATTTATATGTGGTCATTTTAATTCTAAAAATTTATAGAATTGTCAAAAGTATTATATAAGGATTCCTAACGCAGTTTGAGTTCCGAGTCCAATGATGGGGTGTCACGTGTTAAGTGAGTCCCACCATAATACACTGATATTGACCGGTGTTAAAAACAGTGGAGCCCACTTGACACGTGGTGCTCCACCATTAGACTTTGAATGCATCAGGAGTCTTGATGTAATATTTTTCTGGCTATTTCAACCTAATTTAAAGTGTATGTGATTCATTTGACACTGTTATAAAAAAGACATTATTTTGGCGCTTTACTCTTTTTCAAAATAATGTAATAAATTATTGTTGGGAACCAAAATATTGTTGTTATTTACATATCTAATTGCTAGAAATTAATATTTACATTTATTAAACTTTAATGTCATGGACTAATAAATAAAAAAAATGTATTTATTTTTTAACAAGTTAATTATAATAATATATATACCTAACATTAAATATTTTAATGTTATTGATATA
>NEWO01000026.1:2971627-3017079 GCA_003013225.1 Phalaenopsis aphrodite
AAGGGGAAGCTAAAGAATTTGTCACCCCTAAAGCCGTGACTTAAAGGCGTGACTGCATGCTCATTCACACCAATGTCATTCACATCGCGGGGTGTGTGCCCACTATCTTTGGAGGAAGTGAGCCACCCATGAGGGAAAATTGGAAGAGACAACAAACAGAAGAACTCTGTGTTGCAGTCTTTGCTCTGAAACCTATGAGCCACAAACCTCTTTACTTCACCGTTGAGGATTTAGCCCGAAGGAAAATCCATATAACAATGTTTTTGTGATAACGGTAACAATCAATATTTAATAAGTAGGGAGTGTCCTCATAGATACCAAGAGCTCAGTGAACGTACTTTTCAAGCAAATAATTGACAAACTAAGCCTCACTGTGATCGGATGATTTCAACGGTTTGACCACTGTATGGATTTTCAAGCAAAAGGAAGGCAGCACTGGGGGCAATCAAACTCCCAGGTAAGTTGGGGGGGAAAATGAGAAGCAGTTTACGCTAACGGAGGATTTCCTCATGATGGATTACCCCCGAGATATAATGATATATTCGGTCAACTGCTCCTAAATGATTTCAGCGCGGTGGTCTCCACTTGTCATTTCGCTGTCAAGTTTCTTGAAGTTGTCATGAGTCTGCTATTTGCGAGCCACGGGAAATGCGGAACATGATCTCATGGACTTCCAGAAGGCAAGGGAAGGTGACATCAAGACCAATGAGACCACCCATGAAGTCCTAGCCATAAAGGGGGAGTCAAGTAAATGTTTTCTAATAATTGAAGCTTTTGATGCAGAACATAGGGAGATGTTGGTCCATACCCTCCAAGAAAATTGGAATGTCTTCGCGTGAAAGCCCGCTGAAATGCTGGGCATGTTGATCGACGCGGCCTACCACAAATTAAACTATGATTCATCTGCTCGACCCATGAAGTCGAAGATTAGAAGCGTGACAATGACACTATCGAGACCCATTCAAGAGGAAGTACTAAAGCTGAAAGAGGTTGGATGCCTACAAGAAATGAAATAACCCATCTAGGTCCCCAATGTGGTGATGGTATAGAAGGCTAACGGTAAATGGAGGATGTGTGTTGACTTCACTGACCTGAACACAACCTACCAGAACGATGAACTTTTTTAATTCTTCGTTTTCCTTGAGAAGAGTTGTCACTTGGGCCTCATGTTCATTAGCCTCCAACTCCCTCTGCTCCACAGACAGTTTTAACCTTTCCTCAGCCATATGAGTAGTCCCCATTCAAAAAGGTAGAAGGTTACCACTCAGTCTACTGATCTCAATTTTTTATATGTAAAGATTTATGAAGTTGACACCACTATAACGCCAAAAACTTGATCATTGTATGAAAAGTAAGTTGTGTAAAATATATGTAATTATAGGCAATTAATAATGGGATTCTACGCAAGTTTATGCATCATTATCAAGTAATAAATGACTTTCTATTTAAGCCTCAAATATTGATCCCACGGGGAAGGCGTAAATTGGTAATGATAAGTTTTACTATGAAATTTATAGAAAAATCAAATGAAATCACTACCACTAAATTCAAATGTTGAGATGTTATCAAAACTAAAGTACTTAACTATTAACAAAACAGAAATGCAAAGTTTAAAAGGTAAATACTAATCTACTAATTATGTTTATGTAATGAAGATTTCTTATGTGAAAAAGCAATTTTCCCACGACAATGAAGTTCTGATAAAATGAGATGAGATAAATGTTTATAATATGTAGTGTGTCAAATAGGAGCAATTATAATCCTCTATCCTGATACAGTGCATAGAAAATCAATGGCAAACCCTAGGTTTAGTCCCTAAATCTATGGCTAAGATAGGAGGATACCGGCTCCCACTCTAGAGCTCCCACTTCCCTTCACCTGAAGGCTAACTCTCACTTTAGTTTTTAAACACTAAGACCGAATTGGAGATTTTAGTCTGTCACCCTAAAAATTTTCCAATTCTACACCCAACAAAGAATATTTTCCTATTTATTTGCACTTAATTCCATGAACGAATTTCTCCTTCGTGAAATAAAATGTGATCCTCACTCTGTTGTAGAACTCATACTTTATTTCCCTGATCATATGTTTCACAACATATTTTAACAATTCAATTGGCCAGATCGAAATGTAAATTAAGTTCAGAGTAAAAAAATCATCACAATTTATTTTATATTTTAATATTAGCACATCATATTATCTCTTCATTTCACCATATCTCAGAGTAGGGAGAAAGATAGAGTGAAATATTCAGACTTCATGAGAAAGAAACAACAAAACACAAATTTCATATATAAAAGAAAGTTCATACAACACAAATAAATAAACAAAACTTATCTGAAACTCTTTCTCAAAGCAAATTCCTTGTTGCATTTCCTTAAAAATGCAGGAAGAAGATATCTCTCACTTTTCTCCTTCTCTAACACTCTTACAGAAAGTTTCACACTAAATCTTACCACACGAACTCTAAACTATAAAAGAAAAATCACTAATGGACTCTAATATGGTGGTGGAATGAAAATGGATTATGAAGAATGGCGAAAATGGAGAGTGGTGGAATGTTTTGCAGAGAAAAGGAGTCATTTTCCTAATGAATTTCGGCCCCAAATAAAGCCCAAGGTCGGTTCTCCAAGAGGTGCCTCCAAAAACTCTTCAAAAATCGTTCAAATACATCAAACCTTCTAGAAACGGGGGTTGAACTGCCTTTGGCGCCGTCAGTGTTGAGTAAAAATTTCAGTTGTACTGTTGTTCTGCGCGGTCGGCGCTGCCCTTGGCGCGGTCGGTGCTGAGTACTTCTTTAAAAATGTCATTTTGACTTCAAATTCCATCCTTTTTGCTTTAAGTCATAAAAATCAACAACCTGCAAGAAAACATCAAAATACCTTCCATTAAGATGCAATATCACCAAAAAAAGTATAAAATATGGGTCTAAAAATGCATATATTTTCGGTGTATCATATGTCTATCAAAAAGAGCATATAGACCCTCGATACATGCCCTTCTTTAAGGTAAGTGACCAACATAATATTCAATTTCAAGAAAAATATACAATTGATTTTAACTACTTTCAGCACCAAAGAATTTTATTGGAGCTATTGACGGAACACACGTCGATGCATGTCTGTCTCCTACAGAGAAAGTCGCTTACATCAGAAGGTGTGGATCACCAACACAAAATGTCATGGTCCCGTGTGATTTCAATATGTGTTTTACTTTCGTGATGGCGGATGAGAAGGCAGCGCACACGATAGAAGTATTTTCAAGTTTGCTACTAGAAACCAAGCTTATGGGTTCTCTTACCCTCCTCTAGGTACGTATATTTAATAAATTCATTTTCTTTTCAACTTCCATTTATAACAAACACGCAAAAAGTAAGTACTATTTGGTTGATGTCTGATATCCCATACAAAAGGGGTTTCTTAAGTCGTATCCAGATACAAAGTATCATATCCCATATTTTGAAAGGTCAAGCGGTGCAATATATGGGAAGAAAAAAATATTCAATAAAAGACATTCATCATTGCGAGGCGTAATTGAACGATCATTCGGAGTTTGGAAGAAGAAATGAGTTATATTGTGTGATATGTCCACTTATCCATTTCCGAAGCAGATCCTGATAGTAGTGGCTACTATGTCTCTACACAACTTTATTAGGAGGCACCCTTGAAGAACTAATGTAGAATTTATCATTGTTGATGTGGATTTATAATAAATGCCCCCCCGAAGCATCGAGTATCATGTGGGCCACACCATACCACAGCTCAAAATGGATCCACTTGAAACAAATACCAGAGATGGTGAAGAGGCATCTGAAATGGCAACTCTGAGAGATCGTATAACAGACGACATTAGTGAAACATGTTAAGTAGTGTTTTATAAAGTTTGGCTAGACAATTATGAATGATACCTTATTTTAGGGTGTTCTGTAAGGACAATCTGTTGTTACATAGCTATGTTTGACATTTTTATGTTCACCTGTTTTGAACTATTTCATATGGAAGGTTTGAATAGTATTAGTATGAAAGGTGTTATGATATTATTGTGATAAAAATGAATATATGTTGCACTTCAAAGTATCATATATGCAGAGTGAGCTTTATCTGGAATCCTTTGTTGGTGAAGAATTTATGATGGGCATAATTTCTAGCAGCTTGGATGACATAATTTTTTAAGGGCAATCACTGCTATATATCTGGAAAACATTCATATCACTCATTTTTTATTACTGCTACTGAAATTCATTTTGTTTTGTTGTGGCCCAATTCTAACAGCTTGGATGTTTACTTGTTTTGAACTATTAAACATTGTTGGTACATATCTTCATTTTGTTGATGGTACAGATCTTCATTTTGTTGAACGTATATGGGGGTTCTAGCATTGGAGTGAATTTCGTTGGTATCCCCCACTGTTATCCAACTATTCTCATGTCTCTGTTACAAATTGGCAGCTTTGAGGTTAAAAAGATTACAAATTCATGGTTAAGGAAGAGCATGCTTTGTTTTTTTTTTATTTTATCAAATAATATTAGAGGGGAAATTTGCAAAAGTTTATTTTATCAAATAGTATTAAATATAAGTTATGATTCTTTATTAGTTGTTCATATGGGTTAATGCATGATGTTCTTAAGCTAATGGTTCTGTGCATATTTTCTTCAAATTACTTACTTTTATCATGGTTATAGCATGGAAAACTATAATTATTTTACATCTGCATCATGACTAGCTGCTTCAAGATTCAAAAGTGGTATTTTTTTGGGTCAATTTCAGAGGAAAATTATTTGGTTGGATGGGAAAGAAAATGAAATGTTTGAAAGGATTTCTTGATTTTGCTGTGTTAGCTACATAATTTCATCAAATGGTGGAAGTAGTAAGATGGCTGGAGGGGAAGGGGGTTTGCTTATTTCCCCGCTTTACATAAAACGCTTTTGAATGGAGAAGGTGTTATGCATAAATACAAAAGAATTACATAAGCACAATTGGGGGTTTACTTTAACTGAGGACATACACTTCTTCTTTCACAGTTAAAGAGGCATATATGTAAAAACTAAAGTTAAGTGAAATGGAGTGGCATTAATGGTAAGCACACAAGTTTTTTTTAAGTGGAATACAATTGTAAATTGTAAATGTACCTGCTTGGTTTTCAATTGACTTGTCGTGGCTTCTATATGCCTTGGCTTCTATATACTTTTATATGTCGTGGCATCTACATTAAAAGGTGTATTTCATTTTTTAAATATAAGTGTTAGATATGTTAATACATAAGAATCAGGTGGTATGCATGGAAATATTGCAAGGTGATTTTGGAAGGCCTAAATGTAGGCAACCAAATTCCTTGTTGTCTCACTTCAAAATCAGAAACTGTCATTTTTAATTGAATCTCGCAACACCTAAGGTGGTGTGTATGTAAATATATATTTTTTGGGTCATCTACATCCATAGCATTCAATCTATATAAACTTGCATATATCACACCCAAGGTTCACTTATGAATGGTTATGTTATACTTCTGTACTGTAAAGCTGAAGTTGAGGTTGATATAATAGAAGTGGCATTGCGATTTATGGAGAAAAGCTGAAGTTGATGGAATGAAAGTTTTAATACTTAGCATAAACCTGTTATTTGGAATTAATGGGCATCTATACCAAACATACTTCTGTTATATTTTTTTCCTTCTCTCAGTTTAATATGAAGATGGGATAATGGGGGGTGTTATATAACCCTTCTCTCGGTTTAATATGAGCTTTGAGCTCATTTTATGAGAAAGAAATTTTCGGTGTCTCTTCTAATTGAATTTTGTGAAGTTAGGGCAAATGATAAGATTGAGAAACAAGTTTTTATAATTTTTATGTCTATTACTTTTATTGATATAATAGTGAAGCACATTTGATGGCCAATGAACTTTGTTGCAACTATTGCTTCCACACTTTGGTAAGTTGAGTTTTTTTTATTCCCTTATAGTTTTTGACTGATATGCTTACTTTTATAATAATCGCAGGACAATGAGCTCGAGGTATTCAGGGATGTCAAGGAAAATGATGTGTCGATGTGGGATACCATCATTACTACTCACGTCACGACAGAGACGTAGCTACGGGCGGCAATTCTGTAGGTGCTCGAGGTGGGGACAAAGATCGGAAGACTGCAAATTCTTCAGGTGGGCCGACAGTGCAACTGTTTCTACAATATCCCAATCGACATAGCTGTTAAGAGTTTGATAGTATCACAACGGGAGACCACAACATGTGGTTTGAGTTCTTGCGTTTCTACGATATCTCAATCGGACAGGTTTGCTCGGGGCTTTGAGGTATCACAACCGGGCAACATTCGTCGTGATGTACTTTTACATTTTAAAGTCAATATTATCATATTTTTCCATGTAATTTTATCATGTTATTTTTTTTCTTTTTTTTGGGTCATATTATAATCAATATTAGTGTGTGAATGTATACTTCACTTTCGTATATGTCACTGTGTTTGTTTGATGTAATCAGAACTTTTTTACTTATATAAATGCTATTCAAATTTTTTACATTTTCATATTGTGACATTTGAGAAAATAATAAATTATGCTACACAGATTATTAAGTTAACTAAAAAAAATTGTAAATAAGTTGTTTACAAAATGCACAAGCCAAAAGGCTAAACGACTTATTCAGAACAGGGGCAGAATGATCATTTTTCCAGAATAAGTTGTTTTCCATACGCACAAACCAAACAATCAGACAGCTTATCCGGATCAGCTGTTCATCAGCAGATTATCAGAATCAGTTGTTTATCAGCAGAAACTGGATAAGCTGCAGCAACCTCAAACAAACACTTAATCCAATTTGAGCATGTGCTTAATTCTACAAGTTCAAGCAGGCACACGACCAGGCTTGTTTGGCCTGAAAGAGAAAAAAGTATTAATTTAAGCTCATGTTATACTTAAATGATAAATAGAATGAGCATTTAAGAGAGAACTCATAAGAAATATTTGATATTAAGTGTAAAATATCCATTTTTAAACATTTTTGTTAATTAAAAGAATTTTTTTCCTTTTTGAATTTCAATATAATTTAAGCATATATATTTTTTGCTTATTTTTAAATGAAATGACTCACAATCTAATGAGTAAAGTCAGGCCTGTGTTGGGCATGGCTTGTTAGCTTATTGAGCTCAGTTTCGAGCCACTTATAGGGTGTAGCCCGAGCCCGAGCCATCTGATGAGTCGGCTTGACTCATTTACACTTAAAAAAATTAATAATTGTGGAATTAAATATTTGATTGGTTTATATGTAAATAGGAAAGTCTAGGTTTTATATATGTAAATATGAAAGTTTAGGTGTTAGATAAGAAAATATCAAAGTTTGGTGTTGATATGTAAATACATAATAATCATCCGGTACGTTTGTATATGTCATTTGTATATATTTTGACATCAATGTCTTTTTGTCCCTTTTTAACATTATAAATAGCATATTGTTGAATCTAAAAGTGTCATGGAAACACACTCAATGTTTGGAAAACGAGGAACTGAAAGAGAAAATGTCTTTGATGAATACCCCGGAGGCATACGTCGAGGGTCTTTCATGTAGATAGCGGTCAACACTTCTCTCGCAATCAAAAAGTTTGTAAAGCACAAATTGGTTGAACCAAAGTGGCAGAACATGGAGGAGTTTGGGATGTTTCTTTCTGATTCATAGGATGGAGTGTCAATGCACGAGAAGTGTAATGGAGCCGACTGGCGAGGGTGCAAAAGAAACTAGGGAGGCAGAACTTCAAATGTCCATGGTTTAAGAGGACCCTTTTTATATCATTTTGTTTCCTTTTGTTTCATTGCAAGGACGATTGTTATTTGTAAGCAAACTTCTATGATATAAGAAACCTTTTGCGGCCGTAGGCTTTGTTACCCGAGCCAATTGTTACTTGTTATGAGTTGTTGGCAAGCATGTGTATATATATGTGTGTTGGTCATAATCTTATGTAATTCTTACATACGGTTGTTACACACCCTTGCGAAGCTTGTCGTTGTCGGGTGTTAACATAGTATTTCGGGCTCAGGACGATCATTTACATACCCTTTCACGGAGTTTGTCGTTATTGGGTGTTGAAACATCTCATAGGTCATTGGCGATCGTTTGACACCCCTCACAAAGCTTGTCGTTGTCAGGTGCCAAAACATCCCATAGGACGTCGTCGATCGTTGGACACCCCTTGCAAAACTTGTTGATGCAAGCTGTTAATATTATAATTTGAGCTCAGGATGATCGTTTATACACCCCTCGCATGCTCGTTGTTGTCAAGTGTCGAAGTGTCAAATAGGTCGTTGACGATCGTTAGACACCCCTCGCGGAGCTTGTCTTTGTCGGGTCCCAATATTATAATTTGGGATCAGGACAATCATTTACACAACTCTTGCGGAGCTTGTTATTATTGGGTGTTGAAACGACCCATAGGCCACTGGCGATTGTTGGACACCGCCGGTAGAGCTTGTCAATGTCGGGTTAATGTTATAATTCAGGCCTAGGACGATCGTTTACACACCCGTTACGCAGCTTTTCGTTGTCGGGTGTTGAAATGTCCCATAAGCTGCTGAAGATTATTGGACACCCCTGGCGTAGTTCATCGTTGTCAAGTCTATACTTTATAATTCGGGCTCACGATGATTGTTCACACACCCCTCACAAAGCTTGTCGTTGTCGGGTGTCGAAACGTCCAATAGGCCACTGGCGACTTGCAAAGCTTGTCGCTATAAAGAGACAACTTTATAATTCGGGCTCAGGACGATCATTTACACACCCCTCACGGAGCTTGTTGTTGTCGGGTGTTATCGTTATAATTCGAGCTTAGGCCAATCATTTACACACTGGGTGAAGAAAAGTCTCATAGGCCACTGATGATCGTTGGAAACCCGTCGCAGAGCTTGTCACTGTCGGGTGTTAACATTATAATTCAGGCTTAGGAGGAACGTTTACACACCCCTCGCGGAGCTTGTTGTTGTCAGGTGTCAAAACCTTCCATAGGCCGTTGGCGATCGTTGGATTCCCCTAATGGAGCTTGTTGTTGTTGGGTGATAATGTTATAATTCGAGCTTAGGAAAATTGTTTAAAAACCTCTGGCGGAGCTTGTCGTTGTCGGGTGTCAAAATGTCTCATAGGCTGTCGGCAATCGTTAGACGGGCCTCGCTGAGCTTGTCGTTGTCGGGTTTTAACATTATAATTTGGGCTCAAGACGATCGTTTATACAAACATCGCGGAGCTTTTCGTTGTCGAGCGTCGAAACATCTCATGAGCCGCTGACGATCATTACGTTGATTGATTAGTTTTAATCTCTCACAGTGCCAGCTTCCCACACGTGACAGTGTCAGCTCCCCGAACATAACAATGTCATTCCCCGAGTGTGACAGCGTCAATTCCCTGAGTGTGTAAATAAAATATTGTCAGAGAGATGTTGAATATGTAAATCCCAAACTCTTAGATGCCAATATGTAAAAAAAAAAACCTTTATTATATTAATGGCTTTAGAAAGAAAGGAAGGATTATACAAAACAATCGTGACAATGTTTCTTCTGCACTGGTGAATATCTCGCTATCTTGATATAATCTATCATCGGGTTTCTTCTGCAGGTGGATCACTCTACTGCCAATATTTCCTGGTGGCTCCCCTTGAGGGGGTTTAGGTGCTCCTTGCTTGGCCAGTTCTCCTCCTGGAATCAAGATTGCTTCTAAGACTGCCACGACTTTGAGCACCTCTGCAAATTGTCCCGACATTTGGTTGGTGATCTGATTTCTCAAATGTTGCAGGTCTTGCTAAACAAATTCTTTCATGAACTCTCTAGTGCAGGTTGCTTCTATCATGTTTTTCTGGTTGGATTCTCTCTGTTGTTCTTGTTGGACTCCTCTTCTTATTGAAGGCATGTTTCCAAGCTTACCCCGCCTTAAAAGATATCGAATCTAAAAGTATCCGGAAAACAAACCCAAGGTATAAAATATTGTGCAGAGAGAGTCAAGAGAATAAGTGTAGTTAAGAATCATAAGAATGTGTAACATTTATTCATTGTATGAGCCCACTATCTATCGGAATAGACCACAGCCTTACAAAATTATAGGTCAGTCTCTTATCTTTAGTTCTTAGAGGAGTTTTTTTTAGTAATTCTAAAGATATTTGAATATAATAAAACTGACAGATTAATGCCGGTCAGCGATAAATTCATCGGTCGTTCGCCAGACCTTAACTCCATCAATATTTGATCTAAATCTCAACAATCCACCGATCAGCCTTAAGGTCGATCATCATCGAGTCAAAAATCCTCTGACACATCCTTATGAGCGATCGATCCAAACGCTTCCCTTGCTAGCATTAATTTTTCGATCACTAACAGGAACACCAATCGATTGTGTCATCCTTCTGAGTCGTCCGTTCTGCCTTAAGATATGTGTTGTTATATATATATATATATTTTTGTGTACATATGTAAATAAGAACATGTTTCCTCATTTCAAATATTGTCAATCCACCTTGAAAGTATTATAGGGCATTACATCATATCATGCAATTCTTATGAATTTATATTATCCAACATCTAACCAATTTTTTACAGTTACGATACAAATCTTTCATATCACACGAAAAATATCAAAATCATCAATTTTTTAAAAAATAAAATGTTCCTTCCCAACATGCATGCATACAAATATAAAAAACAATGTGTAAGTGTTAGATATATAAATACATAAAAATTGTGTTGTGCCCATGCAAATCTTTCTAATACCAAACATCCACATTTATCTTATTTTAAACCTAAATAATAATTAAATGTGCATGGATAGCTATATTTTTTATATAAATTTCACAAAACTTTGAAATAAAAAATTAAATAAATATATTTTAATTAAGATTTAATATTACCGAAGCCAAACAATAAGAACTTGTAGCACGTGCACATGTCCCATCGCAATGATGCCTGAAAGTAGAACCTGCAACACCCACGTCTCATCATTCTATCTGTCTCCTTCTCGTCTCCATAGCTAAATATTCGACATATTTGCAACATCAAGTCAAATGTCAAATGTATTCACAAGCAGTAGTATCTTTATGATGCATTTTGATACATTTCACACAATTCTGGAATCACCAAATAATTTCGAGATTTTTTTTAAATTTAAACTTAAATAATCCTATTGGAAATATGAAATCATATTAGATTGAAAATTATTTTTATATTTTTATAAATTTTAAGACTAAATAACTCTATTTAAATAACATAAAACTATTTTGATACTTAACTCAAAATCTAAAATCTAAAATCTAAAATTCAATTGTATAATTATTTATTTCATTTAAATAAAAAATATATATACAATTATTATTTGACTCGTTAAGTAGCTCGTGTTCAAATTGTTTATTAAGTAAATGAATCAAATACGAACCTAACATGAACAATCTTTTTTGTTCGATCATGCTACTCTCTCTCTCTCTCTCTCTCTCTCTCTCTCTCTATATATATATATATATATATATATATATATCATTATAGCTAATTTGATCGTGCTACAATTTTTATTTCGTAATAATAGTACAGATTCGAATCCAACACAAATCTATTTTTCTAATTAATTTAAAAGAACCAGTCTCAACTCAAATAAGAGCCGAACACGAACGAGAATATTTAAATCAAATCCAACACGAATAAACTATTTACAGGCAATTTCAAATACAATTGAATTTCAAACAAGCTGAACATAAGCCAAACCTAAGTTAGCTCAAGCTCGCCTCGTATACAGCCCTATATAAATATATATCACTCAATTTCTACGTTTTAACATGTCTCACAAGCCGCACACGAGTATAAATTATCATTTTAACTTCTAAAAAGCGGAATAGATACACCTCTTTATGTATAGATAACGCGAAAAGTGTAAAAATGGAAGTTAAGATATTAAATATGTAAATACATTTGAATTGAGCGATACACATGTTACTCTTCCTTAAAATATAAGATCAGTATTCAGTTATGTGTTCACATCATTTCCACTTCACAGTATCTCTACTAACAAACATAAGACTATTTGTAAATCAAAAAAAAAATTTGTAAAAGGGGATTTGCATCATGCCAAATATTTCTAAATTATTTACAAACCTAATACATAAATCTCAAAAATACCACTAACATTAACTAGACTAGAATGAAATATGTCATATAAATAAATAACTAATTAATCAAGTTACCTGATATGTAAATTTCAAATGTAAATCTAAGTTCTTTTTCTGGTAAACCTTGAAGATTTTCTGGATCTGGGGGAGGAAACTGGAGGTGGTGATGGGACTGGTAATAATGTGCCCCCTCTTATGTCATCAGTATCTCCTCTGACATTAAGTGTTTTCTGGGCCTCAATAAAAACGGAGAAGTCTCTGATCTGTAATTATAAAATATAAGAAAGATTTACACATCTACCACTCTATTCTTATGTATTTACGTATCTAAAATGTAAACTACAATGATGTTTACATACAACCCATACCATCTTACCTATGCATGAAAACGCTGCGCTTCACTTTTAAAAGTTAAAATGTTTGTATTTTCTTATGTTATATGAAAGATTTGGTTGATATAAATATAAAAAACAAAGTTCAGGTGTTAAATATGCAAATATATAGGAATTGGGTGGTATGTATGTAAATGCCCCGCAAAAAAAAATTGGAATTATGAAAAAATAGAAAGTTTCTGCTGATCTGCAGAGTATAGATGGATTGATCACCTCTTCTTCCAGTTCATGAATCTTCAGATCCTTCAATCTCAGTGTTTCTCTCTCCCTGTAATGGCAAGTGAACAATATAATTGAAGATGAAAGATTAGTACAAGCAAATATAGCGAAATTTCAACTCATTGATTATCAGGGGAAAAACAAAAATGAAGGGAATACCTCAAATTTATTTATTTTTTGGGGTGAGTACATACAGACCACCCAAAACAATGATATTTACAAGGTGATTTTTTTGAACTATCAAACTGATGTGTTTACACATTCAACGGTTCAATGATTCAGAATTTGATAAAATTGAAAAATATGGGCAGGAATTTTGTCATGAATTTTGATATTTGAGATAGAAATTAAAAAATAAGTGAAAGACTAGGTTTGTAAATAGCAAGTTTCGGATGTAATTTCCCCTTATTTTTTTCCAATTCATGCCATCCTTCTCTCTCAAGGCAAAATTTTTCTTTTGGGAACAAGAAGGATTAACTAATCCTTGAAATTTTAGATTTAGTAAATCCTAAGAGGAATTAAATTCTGGCCAAAATTTGGCATGATAAATGCTAAATCTGATTAAATCCAAGTAAACTATGTAGAAAATTTCTTTAAATTTTAAGGTATTGTAATGAAAAGTGGTATAAACTTCTTAAATCCTACTTCTATGGAGATTTACTAAATTAGATATTTAGCCTAAAATTGGTGCACATTGTGATTTAAGATGATATTAGGATCTATGAGGGTTAAAAAGTATCATGCTCGCTAAAACTTACAACCAAACCGTCTTCCAAAAGTTTTATTCACTTCAGTTTATCAGGAGCATTTTTTGTGCCTTACTTTATAGTACACTTATATGACTTTGTAAATTGGATCATTTATCTTCTCATGTGAATGTAGAATATTGTTATAGTTAAAAAACATAAAACTTATGATTTTTCATAGTTTCTTGTTTCTTTATTTTTACTTTGTACATAAATTATATTTGCTCATGATAAAATTTTCGCATAAAAGCTATTTTTTTCCTGACAACAGGCGCCATGCTTAATCATGCAGAGCATTCAAATATGCTCGAAACTATGAGTGAAGAAAATAAAATCAAGATAGATTTGTACTGTGAAAGTCAAAGCATCACTTTGAGAAGGTTTATAGAGTATTAAATTACTGTTGGTGCCTAACTACACTTGAGCAAATGATAGATTAACAAAATCTATCATTTTACAATAAATAAATCTTAACTTTCTAACTTCAAGCAACCAAATGAGTCCGTAATAACTTTTATTTCACTATTTAAGAACAATAAATAGTTAAGTAAAGATTTATGTTGAGGGTGAAGATTTGCTACTCAAGTGCTCTTACCAACCTCTTATAGTAAATATATCGTTAAGAGAAGACCTCTTAAAGAATCTATCTCTACAACTACAACAACAAGCCTTTATCCCACTAAATGGGTTCGGTTGCATGATCATTTTTTTTTTGTTGCATCCTATTGAGTGTTAAATTTTCATTTAATTCTAATAGAATAAGATCATTTTTTATACAATATGCCCGAGTCTTTTTAGATTTGTCTCTGTCTTTCTTAACATAAGTCGATCCTAAAACATCTACTCTCCTAACGAGATCATCAGATGGTCGGCGTTTAATGTGACCAAATGATCTAAGACGACTTTCTTAAATCTTGTCCGCCGCTGGCGCTACACCAACCCAATCACGAATCTATTCATTTCACAGTTTCTCTCTAAGTGTCAGGCCACTCATCTACCTAGGTATTCTCATCTCAGCAACACTCGACTCTATTTTATGCTTCTCTTTTAAATGCCAACATTCTACATCATAAAGCATTGCAGGTCTCACTGCTATCTTATAAAATTTTTCTCAATCCAAGTGGTACTTTTCTATCATAAATAGGTCAGATGTTTTCCTCCACTTCAACCAACCAACTTGAATTCTACTAATTCCATAGCATCCCTATCTATATCACCATAACTTTGAAAATCGACTTGATTTTCTAAAACGATCACACCTTCTAATGATTTGATCACTCATAGTTACAACTCTGTCACTAGAGCTACTACTACTAAAATTACATTCCATATATTCAGTTTTAGATCTTCTCAAACGAAAGCATTTAAACTCAAATGTAGACCTCCACAATTCAACTTTTCCCTAAACTCTTTGTCTAGTCTTATCCACAAGAAGGATATCCTCAGTGAAAAATATACACCAAAGTGAATCCTCCTGTAAATGTCCAATAAGAGCATCCATAACTAAAGCAAAATAGATACGGGCATAAAGTTGATCCTTGATGTAATCCAACTGAAATATGAAAATACTTGGTCAATCCTCCATCTGTTCAAACACAAGTAGCAGCTCTAGCATACATTACTTTAATGAATTGAATATAAATTATATCAACACATTTCTTCTCTAGAACTCACCAAAGGATTTCTCTTGGAACCTTATCATAAGCTTTTTCTAAATCAATAAAAAACATATGTAAATTATTCTTATTCTCTTTGTATTTCTCCAACAAACCTCACAATAAATGTATAACTTCCATAGTAGACTTGCCCGACATAAATTCAAACCAAGTATGAGAAAACTTTGTATCACGTCTTAGGGCTCGTTTGAGGCGTCCTTGTAATCACGTCTTAGAACTCGTTTGAGGCGTCCTTGTCATTGAAGAACTTTCATTAAAAACAATGATCTGAAAAGCTCCACTAACCAATGAAGGTCCGCAAAATGAGATGATTGTTTGTGAAAAGCTTCAATCCAAAACACCTAAAGAGGCATAGTGGAGAATTTTGTCGTCAAAATGAAGAAACGCGATCTAGAACGGTGGAACGGAGCTCCTCGATCGCAATTTGAAAACTGAGAAAAAATGTTAGCGCTTTCTAAGGCGTCGAACCACCAAACGAACCATCGACATTCGCTCGACGTTTTATGGATTGCAACAGAGGTATATCGGTATTTCAAACGAAGCCTCAACCTATGTTCAATTGCCCTTTCCCATGATTTTAAAGTATTACACATCTATTTAATTCCTCTACAATTTGCACACTCTTGTGCATCCCCTTTATTCTTAATAATGGGGACCAAAATACTCTTCCTCCACTCTTCGGACATCTTTTTAGTTTTTAAAATAATATTAAAGAGTATAGTAAGCCAAGAAACTCACAAAACTCCTAGACGTTTCCACAGTTCATTTGGGATATCAAGTTTACTGATTTTTCACCCTTGGTTTTCTTTAAACCTCCTCAACTTCTTTTTTACTAATGTGACGGTAAAAATAAAACATTTTATTATTATATATCTCCAATCATGACAAAATAATTGTGTAAATTACAATGATACTCTTCTATTACAATAACGAAATAAGCATTTAGAGAGATATTGACATGTTGGAGGAGAAAAATCATAATATGAAAATGATAACATCAAGGATAAAATAAGCAAATAATTCAAGTGCTCAGATTCATTTTTTATATTATATTACTATAAATTGAGTAAACAATAAATATTTAGCTTCATATTTGCAATTTTAGCTTAAAAAAAAAAACTAAAGTCATACCATTCCGAGCCAACAAATAGCCACTTTGAACATATCTAGATTCAATGTTATGTGCACTTAAGATATAAGCCGATTCACTTAGATATCCAATAGAAGTGCTTCATAAATTACTCGTAGGTATCAAGTTCATGCATAATAAATATAAAAAAGTAAAGTTTAGGTGTTAGATATGTCAATACATAGGTATGTTCGTAAATGGACCTCATTGTTTTAACTTTTAAATGAATAAAAAAAATTGGGTATTTTTATGGTGATTGACCCTTTATTACTCCTTCGAGCATTCATTATATTTTCTCATAGAAGCATTTCACACAAAAGTTGAGGGACAGAAATAGGTTCATGGCTTGCAAGTCTGCCTGAAGTTGTGGTGGAATCCCACAGCTTGTCGAGGTAGTTGAAAGGTAGTTTATAGTTGTGAAACGAAACTATTTTAAGGGGTGAGAGAAGAGAAAAGCTATATCTTCCATTTGAGGACTAGGTTTGTTCATAGAAATTTATAGAAAACTAGTGGCATTTCCATACATACCAGACAACTTTTATATTTTTACTTATCTAAGACCTAAATTTCCGTATTTACATGCATACAACTGAAATCTTTAACATAACATCAAAAATACCACTATTACTAACTTTTTAAAAGTGAAATACACCTTTTCATGAGTAGTTTAATAATGGCAATGTGTTATAAATATAAATATCAAACTTTAAGTGTTAGAAATGTAAATACATAAGAATTGTGTGGTCTGTACGTAAATTTCCCAAAAAACTATTGTGCATACAAACAATTACATATCACTGAAGCCGGATAGAAAACATCATTAAAATAGATAAACATATATATATGCACCAATGGCCGTCAAATAATTGGGGTACCTTTGTTCAATTTCCTTGATCTTCTCGCGCCAATGATTTTGACTTTTCATGAGATTTTCATTAATCTGGGAGTATGGACATTTGAAAGTAATTAATGAAACCTAACCGTGGCATCGATTTATGAGTTGGTGCAAACAATTCGATAAAATTAAATAAAATCAACTTCATGAATATAAAAAGGTAAAGAAAGGAATAATACGTCAGTAAAGGTTTTCTTTTCTTTTATAACTTTTTCAATTTCAAGCTCAATGTCCTGAATCTTTGAATCCACAGCTTTTTCGACAGCTTCAGATATATATCTCTCCCTTTTCTGTTTTGCATCTTCAAGTAGAGTTTCATAATACTGTCAATAGATCAAGGGGGAAAAAAGCATTCTAATTAGTTTTGAAATGTTTATGCTGTTCAATTTCCTAATCTGAGTAACAAGAAAAAGGGCCTTGCATGCATACCAAACAATTCCTATCACCTCAAAAATACCACCATTTTAAACTTTACAAAGTGAAATAAACCTTTTAATGCATAATTAAAGTTGCATGTATGTAAAAATTGAAGTTTAGGTGTTAGATATGTATACATATGAATTGAATGGTATGTATATAAATTTTCCAATAAAAAAATACATGACAGCAAGTTGAAGGAAATATAGCAGTATCATGAAGCATTTAAGGGTGAGTACCACTCTTTGACTTTCAAGTTGACTGGCAAGCAAGCGGTTGTATTCGTCCACTATCTATTAAACAAAACAAATACCATGACATAAAAAAGTTAATAAAGTGGATAAATTCATCTCATAACCAACAAAATAAATCTCCAATCTAATGTTGAGAAGTTAAATTCTTACAGCTTCAACTTTGCTTCTTAACAAAGCTCCGCTAATTCCGGAGTCCTCAGTAAACGCACAGCTTTCACAATGGTCCCCAGAAGATCTATTATTGGACTTCATCTTAACTAACTCACCATCACTCTTTGATTGATTAATTCTATGTACATAGTTATCTCCGACATAATCCCAGACCCTCTGTGTTTCTAGATCAAGAGAAAAGCAGTGCTGCGTATCTTTCCAATGTCTAAATGCATGGCCTTCTTTATACCTACATGAACGATGATCGTAGATACATAATAGAATTCATATCATGTTAGAATTTGTTAGAACAGGTAATAAAGCAAGGATGCTCCTATATATAGAATTCATTTTGATTGATTGAAAAAAGACTAAAGTGTCAAAAATAGTCTACTGACTGTTTATTTAAGGTCATTTTAGTCTCATACTCTATAAAAGTGCTAAATTAGTCCCTAGACTTCTTAAATTGAGCCTAAAATTGCCTCAAAAGTGCTAAATTAGTCCATAAACCTTTTAAATTAAAGCTGCAATTCTGAAACTGAATTTCAGCTCAGATTAAAAGATTATGGGGACTAAATTAACACTTATAAACTCTGGGACTAAATTGAAACTTACGGATTTTGGGACTAAAATGACCCTCTATAAAGAGTAAGATGAGTATTGTGACACTTCTCTCAATAGAAAAGTAATGTGCTGACCTTCCACATCCAACAAAGCCACATATAACACAAATCCAAAGATTTTCTGCTGTTTCGCATAACGAGCAAATAGGCTTTGCAGAATGTTCTTGACAAAACTGGCACACCTAAAGTTAGAAGAAAAAAACATACAACAATCATTTCATCACATGCCTGTCTCACTTACACGTTTAATTGATCAATCTGCACATAATGATAAATTACTAGAAAAAAAATTTACTTTTACATTCGCTTTTTTTTACAAAATACTTGTGTGGTAATCCATGCTTAGTAATATGGATTTTATTTTACAGGCAGGCATTAACTACCATATTATTCCTTCATTGGAAAGATATTATCAATTGTGATTATCATACTTAAGAAATTACTATATTTTCCAAATTTCTTTCTTGATTGGCAAGAAAGAGACCTTTCATAATCTTTCTACTTAGTTTTCACCTACTTGTACAAAAGCTATTGTGATTGTATTTACTAAAGGAAAAAAATAAAACTATTTTTATTAATTTTCCAAGCGCTCCTGCTCTTACTCAACTAGCAAGGGTCCTTCATCTTGACATTTCAAAGCCCAGGTAAAAATCACTGCCCAAATGATAAGCTTTTCTCATTCTGTACAAAGCAAAAGCCAAACAATTCTTGTAGTTGCTGAACTACAAAGGTTTCACATGGTCTAACCAAATTTTTTAAAAAAATAAAAAATACATACCGCTCAAATCATATGCATTCACATATCTTTTACCTCAAATTCAATTTTAAAGTCCCTGCCATCTTGCCTATGCATGAAAAGGTGTATTTCACATTTCAAAAGTTAAATATGTGATGCAAAGATTTGGGATGGATAACTGTAAAAAACAAAGTTTAGGTGTTAGATATGTAAATACATAGCAATTGGGTGGTATGTATGGAACTTTCCCTTAAATATATCTCTTTCAAAAGCGAGAAGCTGATTCAGCAGCTTCTGGACTACAGCAAGTGCCATCCATAATTCCATAACACATCCTACCTAAAACTTCTTCTACACAAAATTGTCTTTCGTTGTATGGTTATAAAAGCAATTTGGGTGTTTTAAGCATATCGTGATCCCAATTGAGAATATGAATTTCAATTATCAGAGAACTGTTAATTTTAAATTGCAAGTAACTTCAACAGCCACAAACCACCCAAAACAACATCAATTTCATATCACTTTCTATGACTTCATCAATTAGGAATTATATCCTGTATCCCTAAAATTAGCAACAATCATTTACATTTTTGTGCATGCAAAATTGCACATGAAATTTGTTTTGTGCAAATTTGCACATGAAATTTGAAGAACTTTCATCACTTACTTCGTAATCAGTAGCCCTTACAAATCATACCATGGATTAACTATCTCAAATGTACAAAAAACATCGGACAATAAGCTATACAAAGAACTAGAGAATATAACATCAGGGGATAATTATTAAGAAGATTTACAAACACACCACTTAGTTCCTATGCATTTACATATCTAACACCTAAACTTCAATTTGTACACATATGCCACCTTAACTATGCATGAAAAGGTGTATTTCACCACTTAAAAAGTTAATATGGTGGTAGTTTTGATGTGAAATGACAGATTTGGGTGGTATAAATGTTAAAAAGAAAGTATAGGTGTTAGATATGTGAATGCATAGAATTTGGGTTGTATGTACGAAAATCCCCTAAATATTAAAGGCAATAGTGGTATCTGAAATAGGTGAATTTAAGCAAAATACATGGTGAAGACAATAAAATAAGCATACTGTCCCTTACTGAACAAGAAGAGTTGGTCCACTTTGATATGCATGAGCATTGAAAGGAATGATCACAAGTAGTAGACATGATGCCAGTTATCTCTTGGTCCAGTCTTTCTGAAGCATTAAATATGGGGTGAGTACAAATATCAACTAAGATGCGAAGAACATTGTAGTAAAAGCTCAAAGAAACTATAATATATGAAAATACACCAATATAAGAATTTCAATATGAACCACCAAACCATAAAAACAGATATAAACAAATTATCCAAAAGAAGGAAAAAAAGATGATCGCAGAATAAACCATATTTATATTTTTTCTCCCTTAGATGCCTCATTTAGTCATCCAACAAATGTTTTTGCAATAAATAAGGAACTCTTCGATTGTTGTTGCAATGATTTCATTAAAACATTGTATTATATGTAAATGCATAAAAAAACAAGTATGTTTTCTAGTCCAAACTAAACTTTTGTGAATCCCATTATCATTTCACAAAGAAAATTAAGATAAAAATTTTATCTATTTAAAGCCATAATTGTTGGTTGTGAGAACAACAACAACAACAACAAAACCTTTATCCCACTAAGTGGGGTCGGCTACATGAATCCTTTTTTCTCCATTGCGTCCAATTTAGTGTCATATCTTCATTTAATTCTAATAAATTAAGATCATTATTTATACAATATGCCTAAGTCTTTCTAGGTCTACCTCTACCTTTCATAGCATAACTCGAATCTAAAACATCTACTATTCTAACTGGATCATCAGATGGTCAACTTTTAATGTGACCAAAACATCTAAAACGGCTCTCTCTAATTTTGTCCGTCACAGGAGCAAAACCATCCCTATCACGAATATATTCATTTCGCATTTTGTCTCTAAGTGTGAAGTCACTCATCCACCTAATCATTCTCATCTCAGCAACACTTAACTTAGTTTTATGCTCTCTTTTAAAGGTCGACATTTAGTGCCATAGAGCATTGCAAGTCTCACCACCATTTTATAAAATTTTCCTTTCAGTCTAAGCGGTACTTTTCTATCACACAATAGGCCCAAAGCATTCCTCCACTTCAACCAACCAACTTGAATTCTACTAATAACATCCCCATCAATATCACCATCACTTTGAAAAATAGACCGAGATATCTAAAACGTTCACACCTTTTACATTTTTGTCACTAGAGCTACTACTACTAAAATTACATTCCATGTATTCAATTTTAGTTCTCCTCAAACGAAGGACTTTAAGCTCCAAGGTAGACCGCCATAACACAAGTTTTTCCTGAGTTTTTTCTCTCGTCTTATCAACAAGAAGGATATCATCAACAAAAAGTATACACCAAGGTACATCCTCCTGTAAGTGTACAGTAAGACCATCGATAACTAAAGCAAAAGGAAATGGGCTTAAAGCCGATCCTTGATGCAAACCAATGGAAATAGGAAAATATTTGGTCAATCCTCCTATTTGAAAACAAGTAACAACACTTGTATGACTTGAATATAAGTCATATCAACACCTTTCTTCTCAAGAACTTTCCAAAGAATATCTCTTGGAACCTTATTGTAAGCTTTTTCCTAAATCAATAAAAATCATATTTAGATCCTCTGTATTATCTCTGAACTTCTCCATCAATAAATGTATAGCTTCCATAGTAAACCTGCCCAGCATAAATCCAAATTGATTATGAGAAATCTTTGTAATATATCTTAACCTAAGTTCAATTAACCACGCCCATATTTTTAAAGTATGACACGTCAACTTAATTTCTCCATAATTTGCACACGCTTGTGCATCCCCTTTATTCTAAAAAATGGGGGCCAAAATACTCTTCCTCCACTCCTCAAGCATCTTTTTAGTTTTTAAAATAATATTAAAGAGTTTAGTAAGCCAAGAAACTGTCAAATCTCCTAAATATTTTCACACTTCATTTGGGATATCATCAAGTCCTACAGACATTACACCATTAGTTTTCATTAAAGACTCCTCAACTCCTTTTTTACTAATGCAACGGTAAAAATGAAACATTTTATTATTATTAACGATATTAAGATGATTGTATTTTTCGAAACTTTATTAAAAAATTTATCAAAATAACTCACCTACTTATTTTGAATAACTTTTTAGAAAAGCACTTTTTGATTTTCATCTTTAAAACATTTTACTTACGTTAAATCTTTACTTTTCTTTTCTCTTTGTTGGGCTAGTTTATACATATATTTTTCACACTCTTTAGTATTTAATATATTATAAAGATCACTAAAAACAAAAGTTTTAGTGTCACAGATTGTTCTCTTAGACTCCACCCGGGCCGTTTGATATTTTTCCTAGTTCTCTAAGCTTTTATATTTAAAACAATTTTTATAACATAACAATGATATTTTATCTTTGCTTGCACATTATTATTCCATCACAAATTATTTTTATTCATAGAAACTTTTTTTAATTCTCCAAGTACAACTTTTGTCACTTGTTTAATAGTGTTTGTTACTTTATCCCACGTAGAATTTGTTTCTTCATGAACATCCCAAATTTTGAAATTATGAATTTCAGTCATAAAAATAATTTTATTTATGACTTTAAGATACCCCCATCTAATTATATGACAATGATTCATAATATTTTTTATTTTACAAATCTTCATCTTAAAATTTAGAACTAATAATCGATGTTGAATACTTAAATCCTCACTTTGAATAACCTTACAATCTTTACATTCTCAACAATCTTTTCTTCTCATAAGAAAATAATCAATTTATGTTTTATTAGCTCCATTTTTATAAGTAATAATATGTTCATCTCTTTTCTTGAAAAAGTATTAGTAATCACCAAATCTTACGGAAAAAAAATCTAAAATATCTCTATCTTCTTCATTAATCACTTCAAAATCATAGCCACTATGAATATTTCTAAAATCTTTTACCACTCTACTAACATGTCCATTTAAATCTCCTCCAATAAAAATTCTTTCTTCAAGAGGTATCATTTGTATTAAGTCTTCTAAGTCATTCTATAATTTATCTTTACAACCTATATCTAAACCTACTTGAAGAGCATAAGCACTTATAACATTAAAAAAATTATTATCAACAATAATCTTAAGGGCTATAATTTTATCTCCAACTTCATTAATTTTTACAACATTATCTTTCAAACTCTTCTCTATAATTACACCTACACCATTTCTAGTGCGACTCTTACTTGAATACCAAAGTTTAAAACCTTAGGTATCAATCTCTTTACCCATTTAGTTTCTTGAACACATAAGATATTGATTTTTTATTAATCATAATATCAATTAATTCTATTAATTTACCAGTGAGAGTACTTGTATTACAAGATTATATCCTAACATTAGTTTTATGGACAAACTTCTTTACCTACATCCGCCCGTAATGTAGGAACGCTTGTTTATTTCACACTATATCTGGGAGCCGGTGTAGCGGCCCTTGCACACTTTTCACTGTATTCAAAACATACAATACGTCGCTTCCAGGGGACGCCCTAACACTTACACAATTATTCAAAATGATTCATGTCATGATTTTTTTCGATCAATTTTACGTTGGTTGTCGACTACCAAACGCAACTCTCCACTTTTCACATCTAGGCTTGGGACCGGCAAAGATTGTAAGATCAAATGAAAAAATTTAAGGGTTGATATTAGATTAACAATCAAATGTAAAACATACTCCAAAGTCCATGATGCTCTCTATAATTTAAATGATAAATATAAGAAAATATTTAGATCAATAGGCATCTCAAATCTATTGAATTTGTTTCAAAATAAGTGCAATATAAATTTTGATTGATATCCAATGTATTACACTCATTTCAAAGCAAATGTAGCAGCTTTGAGACTGATCGTGATCAAACTTCCTTGTCTATAAGGAACAATGATATAACTAAAAGCCACATGAAAAGAGCCTTTGAAAGCAAAAAAATGAAGAAAGAAAGATAAAACCACCAAAATTTCCTTTCTCCATAACACAAAACTGGGTCATTTACATACAACCAATTCCTTATGTATTTACATTCTAACATCTAACTTTACCTTTTACATTAGCGCCCCCAAATCTCTCACATCACATCAAAAATACCACCAGTCTAAATTTTAAAAAGTGCAATGCGCCTTTGTTATGCATTGGTAAGGTGGCATGCATATGAAAATTGAAGTATAGGTGTTAGATGTGTAAATACATAAGAATTGAGTGGTATATACGTAAATCTTCCCATAAAATTTCACAGAAATTAACTTCACCTATGCAGACAGGACAAGTTGGTAGTTCAGTGGATCCAACCAGAGGAGTACCAGCAATCTCTGTAGACTCAGTGAACTCCACAGAACCTAGAAATAGAATATGGCAAATCTCCCCCTGCATTCACCGCCAATACTAAAAACCTCACAACCATAAACAGTTCATCAGAAGAAAATATGGTAAACCGGTTAGTCATCAACAACCTCAGCTGTAGAGAATCTCCACCCATTGAGATTGAGATAGAATGCATCAGCACTCTTCTGATCGTCTAACTTAATCAGAACACTGTACCGGTCTTCCATCCCGTCGTTCCTGAAACAATAAAAAAATGTATATTTTCACCAGATTCCCCACCCACGCGCGTTTCCTTCCCACTAATCTAAAAAATATACCTAACGATCTGGAATCCTGTTGAACCGTCAGCATAGGAGCCGCAGAATCGGATGAAATCCTCCGGCGATAGATGACTAGGGACCGCGAGAACGAAGAGAAGCGTTCCTCGGCCGGCCTGAAGAAATCAATCGCAACGGATGAGAGGAATAAAACCAGCAGATAGAAGAGGAAGGAATGGGTAAGGACAAACCGGAAGAAGGTCGGAAGAGGAGTGGGGAATTGAGGACGAAGAAGGAGAAGGGGAAGAGGAAGAGGAGAGAGGTAGGGTTCTGCGGTAGAGGTGAACGATTCCGCGTATAACTTTGATTCTAGAACTGGTGTTAGGGCTTCGGCTGCTGCTCGTTGCCGTGGAGTCTCCATTGCCTGTGGGATCCGGCGGCTGACGGTGGCCTTCGTCCTCCTGGAGAGCTGAGTCCACCGAGTGGATCCGCAGGCAAAACATGGCCCTTCGTACGCTTCCTCGCGGCGATTCAAGAAATTCTACAGGGAAGCTGTTTTAGCGCTGCCGGGCGCTCCGCTCACACGAAGGAAAATTTACATACATAACACTCAATTTTTATGAATTTATATTTCTAATATCAAAATTTTAATATTCACACGCATAACATTCAATTATTGTTCACATACTATATTTTAATTGAGAAATTCGAATTTTCATGTATAGATAAAATGCTATGTGTGTAAATACGAAAGTTTAAGTATGAGATACATAAATCTATAAGAATTGCATGCTATGAACGTAAATTTTTGGGTTGGGTTCGGATTGACGGGTCAAGTTCGGGTTTAGTCCGAGCTCGGTTTTTATTTTTTTCTTTCATTTATTATTTGGGTCGGGTTCGTGTTTACCATATTCAGGTCAGGTCATTTTTTTTTGGGCTGACCCGAACCGACCCGCTAACCCGAAATGACACCCCTGATACTTAGATCAAGCAAACATAAATAGGGGAATGTAAATAATGGTATACTCATCTCGTGCATTTTCACATGGAGAAGGAAGACAACCCTCTCACAAAGAGCAAATACTTCCCATGTAGGGCTCAGGAAACTCGTCCAAAGGGGGGACAATAAATCATAAAAAATGTTCAATTTGGAGGCACACAAAGGAGTAGAGATAACATGTCAATATGAAAATAAAATAGAATAATTTAATGAAGTTAAAAACTTTTTTCATGTCAAAAAGGATAAGATACTAAAGGTAACAAAAATAATAATATAAGGTATACTTATTCTCCTTATTATCAGAAATTAGAAAACCCAACTTCTCGGTATTCCAATAAATCAAAAGATCATATAAGGATACAACATTTCCAAAAAAATAATACAAATAAATAAATAAATAATTCACCCTTTCATATTACCTAACATGTTTTATAAATATTTTTATAATTGACGAGTGTTTAACCATCTGATAGGTCCTACGAGAAAAAGGCTCGTCATATCCAAAATCTTGGAAGGCTTGTTGACCCATCAAATTAAGAGATATTCTACAGTTTTCAGAGAAAAGTACATGATGGTCGTTTATAATTTTTTTTAAGCAAAATCACATTATGTGCTTCCAACACACTATCAATGGTATTGGTATCCATTTAGAAAGTTTGACTAGGAGGAGTGAAAACATTCTTTGGTGGAGATCTTGGGCCAATCTAATGTTCTGATGAAGAACAAGGAGCAAAGATAAATTGAAGGTTCTTAATTCTAGAACACAGATGAACATAATATATAGAAAGCTAAGTATCTTAAAACTTCCTTACTCGATAAATCCTATCATTCATCAAATGGCCATGAGTTCGTTGGTAGAATTAATGTAAGAACTTAGAAGATAGAAGTGTGCATTATTTGGTAAAAACCGAAAAACCAAACCAAACCTATCAAGTTTAGTTGGTTCGGTTTGGTTTCATAATTGGATTTTGATTTTCAGTTTTTAAAACTTTAATATTTGGTTTTCATTTTTTTTTATTTTAATTTTCATTCAACTGAACAAACCGAAAAAAAAAATGATATTTTTTTAAAAATTATTATATTTTAATTTCATGTGGAATAAACTAAGAAAATCAAAAATTTATCATATGTATGTAATATTTAATTGAAATAAATAGAGAAAGTAATTAAACCAAAATTATGTGAATAAGATATGTGATTTGCAATGCATGTTCTTAGCCAAATTTCAATAAACTATTAAATTTTGAATTTTTCATCATTGAATTGTTTTAACTGAAATAAATTTCAGTTCAATTGATTCAATTTTATCTAAATTTTGATCATTTTGATTTTCTGGATAATATATCTTGGTTATAATCAGTTTGGCTAATTTTAAAACTAACCCATTTGAACCGATCAAATGTTGACACCTACTAATCAAAGTTGTAAGGAAGGTAAATATATTAAGTTAATGGGACATCAACTACTCAATCAAAATATTGGAGGCTCCTAGACAACAAAATCTTATAGGAATAACTAGAAAGTTCATAAGTAAGTGTGACATATAGGAGAGCCAAAGATTCCCCAAGCAAAGGATATTCTATCTACAACAAGATCTACTATCCTTTCGCAAGCAATAGTGTGTACATTATAAAGTCAACTCACAAACTCGCTTGTCATGCTAAGACAACAAGCCACACATACGGAACTTGACATCCTAATGAGCTAATTTCTTAAATTTGCGTATAAGGAAATGTTGAATTGTTGCCAAAGAAAAAAAAAATACTATAAAGATGGGCAAGAATATTGCATAAAGGGAGATCTACAGGTGTTCTTAATACATGAAATGGGCATTCATGAAGATGTCGTATATTATGCTCCCTCAAAGAAAATAATCATCTATAGAGACACCATGCTAAATATAGTCAAAGACCCAAGAGGATTACAAGAGCAGGACTACTTGATTCCAGTTCAACAATATCACACCACCCCTATACAGTGAGATGGTGGAAGCCTTTCCAGCACTCACATCTGAGGTCAAGGTCGAGGATGAGGGCGAGGAAGGGATAACAAGTTTGTTGAGTGGAAGAATCTCATCATCAGCATTAACTTGGAAGATAGGTCCGAGGAAGAAAAGAGAGAAGAATGCAATGACGATAAATCGAAGGAAATCTCGATTTATGATCTCTCAGAAGATGAAGAGAAAAGTGAAGATGAGTGAATGTATGGTAAAATTAACCACTATATACAAGCCAGAAAAGTGAAGATGAGTCAATGTATGATAAAATTAACCACTATATACAAGTCATAACCCTGAGCCCAATTCATTCTCACAAGGCTGATGGTTTGGTGGTCAAGGAAGTACAAAGTGTGGGCGCAACACCGATAAGATTCCATTGTGGTATCTCTTCTTCTAGTTCCAAGGTTGATGTAAAACTAGAATAAGATACTTTTGTTAAATTAATGGAATTAACTTTTGAATGGTACTCCATGTGTGTTTAATAACTTGCTCAATGTGGTTTTATGCATAAACATTTGTTAAATACTAGTTACACCTTTTTGAAGAACTATGGAACAATAAAAATTAACTTTTAACTTGAAAGAAAGTGTTGAATTCAACACAGTAGGACCAATCGACGACATAAAATTTTGTCTGATTGTTACTAATGAATCAGATAAAGGCTGTCTTGAAGCCGCAAATGATAGCCAATGTGGAGTCAGTCAGAAAGAAGACTTGGTTAGATCCAGGTATGTGTTGACTTCAGAGATTTAAACAAGGCATGCCCGAATGATGAGTTTCCATTACCAATCCCATAATTAATGATAAACAACGTGTCATTGCACACAATCTTCTGTTTTATGGATGGTTCATCTCGATATAATCAGATCAAGATGACATGCAACACTCACCGCTTTCTCGACACTGATCGAAATATATTGTTACACAGTAATGCCCTTTGGATTAAAGAATGTTGAAGTAACATACCAGCGGGCACTGACGATAATTTTTTTATGACCTCATTCACAAGAAAGCTGAATACTATATGAATGACTTGGTTATTAAAAGTAAGTAGAAAGAGGATCACTTGTATGATTTGAGAATTGTCTTTGAATGGTTATGTCAATTTAATCTTAAAATAAAATATTTGAAGTGCGCATTTGGTGTCACCTCCAAAATTTTTTTAGGATTTATTGTCTGTAACCGTGCAATTGAAATCCATCTAGAGGATATTAAAGCTTCCATAAAAATGTCACACCCTAAAATCTTGAAGCAATTACAATCTTTCAAGAGAAAATAACATGTTTACCCATAAAATCTCAAAGGGTCTTACAATGAACTATGCACAATTCCAAATTGTTAAGATTTAAAGTAAAAGACCTTGAGTAAGATATGAACAACTAAATACTTTAAAAGTTTATAGTATTTAATCTAAATCACAGGCACATTTACAAACATTATTAAAATTACAAAAATAACCCAGGTAATCTCCCACTTATTTAAGGGTGGACATATGAATCATAAGGATTAACTTGCTTGAGCCAATTGTCAATCAACTAGACAACAATGGGTTGAATAAGGTTGTCCTATGTGTAAAAGTGCACATTCATAATTGTGCTCTTCCTAGTAGCACTTGAATAACTTTCTCCCTAGAAGTCCAATTTGGTAGGGTCTTCACCCGCAGGCTAATTAAATCGTAAGAAAAGAAGTATTTTTTAAATTTTTAATAGTTTAAAATATACATTATTTTAAAATTAGCAGCCAAATTCAATAATTCACAAAAAAATCTTGAATCTCTTAGAGCCACATTCTAATTGCTCCAGCAAGGTTCTAATCATTTTGGAGTTTGTTGGACTTATTGTGAATTTTTAGGAAAAAAGAAACTTAAAGAAAATGTTCATAAAAAAAAGAAGGACAATAATTATTAATTAAATGAAATACTAAATTCCATAAAATTGCCTCGATACTCCTTAACCTAAAGTGACATCTAATGCTTAAGGACTTGAGCTATTACTATCATGCTCAAACTCCCTTCGTGATTAGAGATATTCAAATTGTGGCTGTTACATATGAAGCATCGAATTGACTCATAAGTTGGAAGTGTAAGTGAAATGAGCGATGCTGTAAAAGGTATCATTTGCTAAGTTCATGCTAATAAAGTTATACTATGTATCATAACTCAAAGACTTTGTTAGGTGTTATGACTGATACTACTATTCACCAATATTTGGTGTGAAGTTACCCTTACTTTCTTAGGCTGCTGACAGCTCTAGTTCAACAATCTGAATGACTGGTGGATAATTTGATTTATAAAAATATATAACAATAAAATCAATTCTTTTGTGGTGCTAATTTTTTTGACTGTTGGTGATTCTAATAAAAGCTTTATTTACTTGTGTGCATGGCAAATCAAGAACTTTGGGTGTTACAATTTGTATGTCCACTGGTCAGTCACTTTGATCGTGGTTAAGAGTTGCCCTATTTTGATTGCCTTGTTGTTAGCTTCCATCCATAATTAGTCTTATGCACCCTGATGCTTTGGATTGCTTATTAAAAAATGAAGTCTTTTAGAGAGAGATTATTATGGCCAAAGACTTGAAGCTGAGCCTATCCCTAACTTAGAATACTTATTCTGATTTTTCATATATATATATATATATATATATATATATATATATATATATATATATATATATATCACCTGAATTTGCACAAATATGCATGCTTATGCTTTAATATAAAAATTTCAAAATATTCAATGTTTGTTTACTCTTTATGGGTACACATATGTAATATATAATTGTAATTTTTCTTAGATATCATTAGAGGCAGGTACACACAATCGTTTTCTCTTTTATTACAAGTGACTGTGTATGTACTACATATTGCAATTCTTCTGTTATTTACTGTGTTTCTATCATGTGGAAAATAACCTTAGGGTAGTGAACAAATGACATATGCTTAGGGTGAAAAACTTTAATTTATTATTTTATCATGAGAAACCTTAGGACAGGGGAGATAGGAGAAATGCTCAGTTTGAAATCCTATGACATGCAACCAATACGGTGGCTCACAAAAATGTTAATCATTCATAAACCCATTTATTAAATTATAAACAACAATAAAAATAATAATCATAAACTCAAGTGTAATTTCTAAAATCACTAAAGTAAAGAACTTAAGATAGATTGTTCGAGACGTGACTTCTCTCCTCCCCTCTCTTTTCACGGAACGAGGCGACGTCACGATCAAGCGATGGACATTCTTCAGGTGACGATCAAGACAAAACATGAAGCACAGGATGATCTATAGCTAAAATTTCCATAGTTTTAAATAACATAAACCCTTAAGACTTCGAGGTTGTTCGTTTAGCGTGATGTAAATCCTCACACTATTTTTTAGGCTTTATCATGATTGTACGTCGTTTGATATAAGTCATAACTCTTTTAGGATTATGAGGTTGTTCGTTTGGTACGACGTAAATCCTCCCGTCTTCCTAACCTATTTGCGTTGATCGTATGTCATACAATGTAAATCCTAGATTTAAAATAAAAAATGATTAGAGTAAACATCCAATAACATCATTTTAGAAATGCAAAACTAAACATTAGAATAGTTTGAGAAGTCATTGAGTTTTTCGTTAGAATTTATGACATCCTCCACCTTTCGCTCATTCAGATTCAAAAAATAAGTGTTCCACATTGAGTCATTATCACTTGATTTTACTATGAACAATCACGAAAAATAAACTTTAAATTCTCAAAGACGAAACCCTACCTTAATCGAGAGATTTGTTAATTGACTTCAGTTGCTTATAATGTAATCAACTATAGGAGCTTGCGCCTATAGGAGAATTTTCCAAATAATCTAAACACTATCCAATTTTTATATTCGGTAGGAGAATGATCCGTTGAAAAATTCACAGACCAAATAAATATCTTAAATCTCTTCGTTTCAATAATTGAGACCCTGAGATGAATGTTACTTGTAATATTGCGCTTGATTATTTAAACAATTGAATATATGAGCTCAGTTCTGACTCATTTTCTTTAAAAGAATTAGAAATTTTCATTTTTCAAAATCAAAATTACTTATATATTAAACCAAATTTATCTTAAAATAAAAACAGACAGATCACCACTCTCTATCATTTTGAGTTATCTCACATCGTGATTGTCTCAAAAGCTCTCGGACCCATTCTCTCTTTCGATCATTGATCGTTAGATCATTCTCTTAGCTCTGTCGAGAAAATGTGATCGAGCGAACACATAATAAAGATTTCGAGAAAACATTCATTCTCTTCCTTCACATTTTTATACATATTTTTCTTGGGTTTTATTGAATACGAACAATACAATATCCAATGTTAACTATATGTAAATGTGTATTACTATTTATATATTACACTGACATGAAGATGATGCATATAAAAAACTTAATGGTGCTTTTTAATACATACCATCCAATTTTTGTGTACTTAAATACGTGACATTTAGACTTTATTTTTATATTTAGACCACTCAACTCATTTTTATCACATTAAAAATACCATTGTTTCAACTTTTAATAAAAATAAAATTGTAGTGTTATTAATGTAAATATATAAGAGTTGAGGGCCATGCATGTAAATCTTCTGAACTGATAATGCCAAATGTAATAAAATTTTTAGCTACTTCGAAGGCTCCTAGAGCTCCCTCTGGTTCCATTTGGAATCCAATCCTCTTCTTCCAGTCAAATATCTCCGGCGATGCAGGAGGCGGATCTCCACGATCTCTCCGACGATTCCGACTACACCGCCTTGCAGCAACAGGTAGAAACTAATCGGCCTTTCTCTAGTCTACTAATTCCTGAAACCCTCGCCCGCGGATCCAATTAACAATTATTCCAGTGATTAACATTCTATGGATTCCATCTCTTAGGAGTCTACGAGCAGCGTCAACTCCGGTCGGATGAGCGATTCCAGTGAATCCGAGGTGGTGTACTCAAAAGAAAACGTTGCGGTTCACCCGAGTCAATACGCTTCGGGGCGGATAAGCGGCCGTCTACGCATTATTAAGCAGGGTTCTTCGTTTTTCTTGGTACGGTGCAATTCCTGTCTTTTCTTTTTCACCTCTTTATTGTTGTTTTCTGTTTTTTTTTTCTGGACGCACGCCGTGATTATTGGTAATGTCTAGGCCGACACTAGTTTTTTTTTCTTTGATTTTGATTGGTTTCGTTATACTTTGATAAACTTCTGATAATTTAGCATCACGTATAACAAATTGTTTTTTTGTTTTCTCATTCTCTTATTGCGCTGTACACAGACATGGATACCCTATAAAGCAACGACTAATTTAGCTGGCTCAGTGGGGAGAAACTTAAACTCAAATGTATCGGACAAAGGTTAGATTATCAGATCAATTGACATACTTTTTTGCTTTGTTTTTTTGTCTAAATGATGACGATCTTACTTTTTTGTCCACACCTTTATTGTAACCAAATGCAGAGCGAAATCTGTACACCATCAAACCAATTTCTTTGACTGATATCCACTCTATAAGAAGACACATCCCAGCCCTTGGTTGGCAGTACATCATTATTGTCCTTTCATCAGGTAATTATCTGTGTATGAGCTTTTGGTGAAGTTAGCTATGTGATACTCATAATCAACTGTACTAATTAAACGTAAGACCTTCATGGTTGTCGATTTGGAATACGGCTAAGAGCCGTGGCACTAATTTGTGCCGTAAGCTTTTCATCTTGTGAGAACTCATTGAAATACTTAGGATAACTGTTTGTTATTTTGCTTTATGAAATAAGACTAACGTAATCTTACTTATCTAGATAATTTTTTTATGGATGTGTTTTGTGCGCTTATATTTTATTTTTTCTTGCTTTTTTTTTATTACTCTGGCCACATATAATATATATCGATACATGCGGATATAAACACATAGCTATAGACATACATACATGCATATACCTATATATACATACATACCTAAGTACATTACATATTGATATTACTTTCTAGAAATTTAAAACAAAGTTAGATTCCTAAGAAGGCTTCTTAATACATAGAAAGATAATTTGACTGTCCAGACAAAGTGAAATGAAGGCACAAATACCAGGAATTGGGCTTAGAAAATGCCAGGGAATAATACTCCTGTTTAACTTGGTCACTGGCACGCCGCTTTCCTTTGATAGATTCCGCATCAGCTTCAAATTGCTTCCTTGCATTGCAATGGTACGTGAAAGAAAACGGCTCTGCTGCCCTTACATGAAGGCCTTCCTGCGGTAAAAAAACAAGGCAGGAAGGTGTCTAACACATATGATAGATGACTGCTTCTGTTATTTCCCAAAAAAAAGGCTGAAAACGTCTAAACAGCCACTGTTTCCTGCCAGAAAACTCAATAAAGGATGGATAGATCCTAAGTACACATTAATAAGGAAAAAAAAAACAAAAAAAAAAAAAAAAAAAAAGAAAAGAAGGAAAGAAAAAAAGAACAAGATTACAACAAATAACTTTATAGGTGATTCTTGCAACCCAAGATCTACTCCCTGTCAACGTCCTTATAGATTCATTGTAATCTTGATATGTTAGATGGGTAAAATTGTTCCTGCATATAACTTTATGACTTCCATTGCTTTAATAACAAAGGCTGATCCATGGAGGTTGATCAGTAAGCTCTCTAAAATCCCTTTTATCTTTAAGGAAATGGGTATAAATAGTTTTGCCCCCCTTGATAACACTTAGACACTCCTAACTACAAAACTACCCCTACAAAAGAAAGGAAAGGGAAATAAATCCAATTATAAAATTTATTCACAAAAAATATTCCCAAAGACTATGCCATTGCATATATCACAAGCATTTAATATATATCAATACCAGTAATATTAATGTCAATACCAGTAATATTAATATCAATAATAATATAATAATAAGATTAATAATGAGTATTATATTTATTATTATGATTATTATTATTATTATTTGAAATATACGTGTGTGAACTGCTCATGAATTCTATCCCTCTCGCCTCTCACTATAAGTTTGTGGTGCTGGGTTAGTTGTAATTGCTCTTGAGTTGATCGGATCTACTGACCCGAATTCTATCCCCTAGCATTTATAATACATGTTTTTCAACATTGGAAGTTATTTTCTCTATGGGCCCTTCCTGCAAATGAAGGCTCAATTATGTTACCTAATTATTCTTTCTTGATCAAATTAATCATTATAACTAGCTTCTATTATATTTTTGAATGCATTCGGCATTAGATTAAGGCTATTGATTACATGCATTTTCTATTATTTTATTCAAGAGACGAGCACGAGGATGTTGAGGTCTTTCTCCAATATCTCTATCTATAATAAATATCATCACATGTTTTAGTAAATATTACCATAAGCTAAGCTGATTTTTCTTAAATGAAATGAAATATAACTATTTCAAAATGTTTGCAATCTTTAGGCTGCCTTGGTATTTTTTATTTATGCATATTAACATGATTTTGTGTGGCTAAATATAGGTCTTGCATTTGCTCCCCTGTACTTCTACAATGGAGGAGTTCGTGAATTTTTTGCAATTTTGAAGCAACACGTTTTTGTTGTGAGGTTTGTTTTTTAAAACTTTTCTCAACCCTCTTGTTTAGATCATGTTATTAAGTTGACGCCATCTTAATAAATAATTAACAAAATTTAAATAAATTTATTGTTGAGAAGAAAATCCTTTATTTTGTATATTATTCACTAGAAAACTCATGCTCAGGCTCTCGATTGAGATCTTATACTGAGATGCTCTGCTGGTCCCACTCCTTTGGTTTTGATTCCAAGCATGCACATGCCATTTTGGCCCCCTTATCTAGCACGCTTCTTTACCCCTCTAGGTAATGGAACTGGTTAGCATTGGTTCAGCGGAACCGACGTTGGCCTGTTCAAATATTTTTTTTTATTTTTTATTTTACGGAATATTATATAAATTTTAATTTAGAAGATGGGGTTGGTGTATTTTTTTTAGTGAACAATTATCAGAATAGACAACCAGTATGAGGGATCTTCTGGTACTGTATGTTTGATGAATATAGAATGTTTTGTGGTGCTACTGTAAAGGCCAATTTCATCAATAACTTTGCAAAAAAATTCAAACTAAGCTCTAGGCTTTGTTTAAATCAATAAACAAAATTGTGTAGACATGCAATTTTTTCTTTTAAGCAACAAAACCAATTAAACAACCTCATTTAGGTTATCATTGAGAACGACATTAGTCACATCCACTTGCGGATAGACCATTCTTGATTGACGGCCACATGCTGGAATATTTGATCGAGTTAATCTTGGCAATTGAGAGGTTTAAAATAGTCTGTCCGATCTTGACCAGTGTGAACTGTTTATCAACCACTTGAGGTAAGAACATTTAGTATATTAAGTTAATAAAATGATTCTATCTCTTTAGTGAGAACTTTAATGATACTGAGAAGAGCTCTCCATCTATTATAATAAATTTTATTGTGCGGTTTATGCTTTACATGCATGGTTATCTTCTTTACCAAGACTTTGACTTACAGGGTTTGATTGGGATTGACATGTATATAAAGTTTATTGGGAAATTGTTGTAGGAAAAGCTGCTATTTGAGAAACCATAGAAAGGAGTAAAGTGCCAACATAGTCCCCTGACTATTTACCTTGTGTTAGCCCTAGAATTTATAAAATGCTAAATTAGTCCCCAAACTCTTTTAATGAGGGCTAAAATAGTACTCACTGGGGACTATTTCAACCCATATTAAAAGCGTCCAAGTTCTAAATTGACACTTCTATAAGCTCTATTACGTCAGGGACCAATTTAACACTTTTTTCCATTAGAAAGTAAGAACATTGCTATGGCAAAGTATGATGAGCTTGGCTATGGAAAATTGTTTTAGGCAAGAAAATTTTTTGAAATGTGGTTGAAACTATTAGCCAATCGTTTTTGTCTTTCCAATTTGAATAAAGAAGCAATCTTAAATTTATCTGAAACATGCCTTTTTTGATCATCAACTTTGAGGTCTTTGCAATATTAGTAGCTGAATATTTGTCATGAAAGAAGGGCTACATTTATGTAAGAATATTCTTTTGTTCTTAAACATTGTTTTGTAGTCGAGAGTGAGGGTCTGCTTGTTTTGGCTTCCTGGACTACATTTTGGGTCCAAATCACATTTTAATCTTTCGGTTGAACATTCCAGTCAAATGGCGTGTTCGTTGTGTCGCAGTGATTCGCAAATTTGCAAAGCAATTCCGACACCGCATCCCGTGGTTTGGATTTTAGGATTCCAAATGTGGCCAGAACATACCGTAGTCTGTAGCCCGCTGATGGTAAAGTAACGAATTCTATGGCATGAGTAATAAATAGCTTCGTGCACTTTTTTTTTTTTTTTTGCTTTGGTACTTGTTTGGCTTGCCATAAATTCGGGCAATTTACACACCTGCCACAAATTTCTAAAAGCCAATTTACACACACACACACACACACAAATCATTTGTTCGGCAAAGATTTTATTCGTCTACATTTTAGAAAGGATGTCGCTAGAATAGTAAATCACTGTCGAACTCAGTGAAGGAATAAAGCTGTTCAGCAAGCTTTGGAACTATATACTCCCCCATCTGTGCCTAATGCATCGTGGTAAGCATCATTGTAGATTTTACTTGGGTCCATGTCTTTCTGTGGAAATGATTTCATGAGTGGAAATAGCCCTTTCAATACTATCACTGGAAATTAACCTTTAATTTTGCATGAAATACAATATAGAAAGCCTATAAATTTTATTCCATTTCTTCTTCAGGTATATATTGATTCTGCTCTGTCTTAAATGCTTCTCCTATTAAGTCCTTTATGAAACTTTGTGCTTGAGGCAGTGGCCCATAAAATTCTAGAAAAATAAAGAAAAAAAAAAAAAGTTTGGATCAAATTCATATATTATTGATTTTTTGTTGACATGAATCTTGCTTTGGCTTTTAGTTGTGAGGATCTAATTCTATATATTAATCTTTTTGAGGCTTTCAAGTTTCTACAGACAATATCTATATGAAAGGAGTTTTTTTATCTTCGCCAATAGCAACAATTCCAATTATTAAAATGTCTTACGCTAGGAATTGTTCAGCAGTCTTAGATGAAGTTACATTAAGTTCTATGGTTGAGCAACATTATTTTATTTGATCGTGAAATCACCCCACATTAGTGACTTGTGGGTGGCTTATGATGAGCTTTAATACACTATCCCCAACCTTCTGGATGATTACCTCCAACTTAATTCTTCAAATGAAAGTTATTCAGACCCTTGGGTGATGATGATTGTTTGATTGAAACTTATGTTAGATTTTGTTAGCAATAGTAATTAAATACTTTATTTCTTTATTGAGGTTTTGTAGTTAGGTGATATTGAGATTTTGTTTTACTTAGTTTATTTTTCTCCTTATTATTTTTATCAAGATTTATTTTCTTCTTAATGTGTCATTGCTTTATTTGCTTGTAAACCTATGTCTTATAATAAGAACCCCTAAAATTGGATTAATATATCATTGATTGAATAGAAGTTTGAGCCCTATGTTCTCTCTCTTTTTGCTTGCTACTCTCCTTTTCTCTCTTCCCTCATATCTCTATATTGTGGGGAGGAGTGGGGGTTACCATATGATTTTTCTCTCTGATACCTTGTCCAGAAGAAAAATCTACAATATTCGCTAGCGCATTTTTTATAATATGAAGTACTGGCGTGAAAAACTTCTTACACTGACCCTTAGAAAGGTATTTCCATGCCTGTTAACTTTCAGGTAGGTTTTGTCTTAAAAGACAATCTGCTGTTGCGTATTTCTTAATGCGGCAAATGATATTTCCAGGTCTCCAGATGACTCAAATGTTTTTTTGCTGAATGATTTTCAGGATCCTCTTCAGGTACGCACTTGACTGTCTTGGTCTTACAACATTTAATGAAATATTTTCTTTGTTTTCTAAAATTTCAATTCCAAATTATGGTTAACTGGGTTGCTTTCATATTTAATTATTTTTTTATAGTAAAAACTGTTATTAAGGAATGTCCCTTGAGCAGCATTTCTTACATTCCAGTTTCAATCAAGTACACACCAAATTAATTTTAATTGCTTGATTTTCATCTTTAATGTATTTTCTTTCGCAAAAAAACAGTTTTTAGTAATCTCATTCAAGCAGAATTTATTAAATTTCTTCTTTATCAATGAACTATTACACAGTTTTCTTGGTCATCCTTTTATTGAAGAGAAAGAAAGTTAAATTCAGTGATTAAGAGGAAAGGTTTTTGTTAACTTCCCAAGTAACTTTTTAGCTGCTAAGTGTATATATGAGTTTCTTAATACTAGAAAACTCGGAACAGCAGTGGTATTTTATAACATCATGCACATATCATTCTTACATCTTAAGTTACTCACTGAAGATTAATTTGAGAAATTTAACGAAGAATATTTGGAGAAATTTAACGTTGTATTGATTCAGTATTTCTAGGTGAAAGTTTTGGAGAGAGAAAAATTATTATTACTCTCCAATTCCATGTAAAACAATTACATAATAAATTGGGGGATGGCTCTCACATTAGGAAAATTGTAAAATTAGCCATAATTACCTATGATAAAGAACAAGAATTATAATATAATAACAGTACTAAGCTCTAAAAATAGATAATACTAAAATTAATATCTTCCTAAAATTCCAACACTCTTAAGTTGCAACATAGATATTTTATTATGCACAGCTTGTTCACAAGAAGCTCAAAATTAGGCCCAAAAAGTTTTTTGATGAAGATATCTGCTACTTGTTGAGTAGTAGGGATAAACAATGTGCAAATAGCTCTACAATCAATCTTCTCTTTTACGCTGCACTGGATTTTCTGCGATGTTTATGGCTTCTTTATTGTCACAATTTAACTTCATTGTCATGCTTATCATGATCTGCAACTCTTCAAGAGTTCTTTACAATCATAACATCTCACATACTCCGTTAGCCATAGCTCTATTTTCTGCCTGTCGGCCGTTTTTTTTAAACTCCGAAGTTGAAAAAAAGTAAGAATTTGGGAATTTGAAAAAAAACTAAAAAAAAAAGGAAACCTTTTTTTTTTATTTTAAAGTAACATTTTAATTTTAAAATAGGTGAGACCAAACGGGTTCACATTTTAAATAGTTTAGACGAGTAAATACGATACTACAAGTGAAACACTTATCCCGAAGGATAAATATCACCTGTAATCGAGATTCAATCACCTAGACTAAAGAATTTGTGACATCCGTTTTGGTTTGCGAAATATTTTTTAAAAAGGCCAACAAGTTCCCCTATCTACATAAAAGTTAAATAAGGTTTATTTTATCTGGGTTTCAGGTTCTCTATAGAGGCAAACCCCTGTAGTTAATTACATCTTAAATGACCGAAGTCACCTAAGAAAACTCTCGATTAAGATCATATGGTTTTGCTTTCAAGATTTCAAAGTTTAAGTTTTCACGTTTGGACATAGGAAAATCAAATGGGAATGACTCAAAATAGGAACAATTATTTAAGAAATTCAAATGGAAGAAAAGTAGGAGATATCACAGATCTAGAGAAAACCCCGGTGATGTCCCAACTATCCTATTGTTCGGATTTATGTCTTTTGAAATGATTTAATTTGATATTTCAATTCTGCAAATTATTTAAGATTTAAGACTTATGTTTGCACAATGTCGGACTGTACAAATAGCCTAAAAAGACGGAAGGATTTACACCTTACCGAACGGTAACCTCGGAATCCTAATGCGTTAGGACTTATAATTACACAACAGAGTTGTGCAAAAAACCCAAAGAAATGATTCTATGGGTTGTTATTTAAACTAAAGAAAGTGATAGGTGAT
The DNA here is from genome assembly GCA_003013225.1 of Phalaenopsis aphrodite. Taxonomy (NCBI): domain Eukaryota; kingdom Viridiplantae; phylum Streptophyta; class Magnoliopsida; order Asparagales; family Orchidaceae; genus Phalaenopsis; species Phalaenopsis aphrodite. Next base: position 3,012,525 of record NEWO01000026.1, read on the forward strand.
GTGAATGTGTTTTGCTACTGCAGATTCATCTTGAAGCTATCCTTTGCCGCGCTGCCCAAGATGTTTGCTCCGAGCCTCTCGTAGTAGCACCTCCTGGTTTAGTTTTAGTTTTGAAAATACGCCTAACCACTAGATTATCTTAATCTAAAGCATAGTGTATCAAAGTAACTAAGCATGCAGTATAACAGAGAAGAGCAGTATAGTGTACAGTAGAAAGAAAAGACAGTATAACATGCTGAGAAAAATAGTATAATAGGCAATGAAAACAATATAACATGCTGGGAAAATAAAATCCTGTAATATAAATTAAACCTGTACACCTGGTAGGTTCATTGCTCTTTTAAGTTTAGCTATTATGCGCTGTGTAAAAGAGGAAAATATAATATGAAAAAAAGACTTAACAGAACAGGTAAATCGTAGGAAAAATACAAACAAATAAAATGAAATACAATATCACATATAAAGAACCAAGAATAAGAAATTTATATGTGATATTAGAATGTTTCCAATTGCTAGGAGAATTTGAGTGTAAGACAAACTCAAATCCCGGAGCATTGGGTTTCAGTTTTGGTCAAGTTAAGGTAAGAATTTCATTATTTGATTTAATTAAATCAGTCATGAGTCACAATCTAGTGCACCCTCGTGCCTAGTGTCCTACTTATCTCCTAAACTGAGGTTAGATGTTTGGATTTCTTAGGGTCATTTGAAAATTAGAATGATAAACTATCTCTCAAGGTTGTGCTCCTAAGATCTAGGATGTCTGCACTTTAGTTTAAACTTGAAGTGTCATAAAGTGTCTAATCTCAATTAAGTGATTTTTCACTAACCATCAAACATCTATAGATCCAGCTTAGTTCGCTATCAGACCCCTAAAACCTAGGGGTAAACTCATAGTTTTGGCAAAAGAGTTGTGAGTTGAGCTTCAATCCTAGTTAAAAGAATTGGGTTTTAAATTGATTCAAAGCTTAAGGGATCTAAGTGCAAGTCGTTATCTATATTCTCATTTCTTCCGATTCCAATTAGTCTTCCAATTTGTAATTCATTTTTCTTTATGTAAAAGAAAAGGTGGATTGTTCGCTACCCTATCTTCTCTTTAGATTTTATTATCCCAAAAATTCAAATTTCAATTTTAATTTTCTCTCATTTTCTCTTTCCCTCATATTTCTCTTGAGATTATAAATCATTTCTGAATATAATTAAATCAGAAATTTTCATTTTTAACTTGACCGTTAAAAAAAAAAAGAAAACAAAACGAACGAAAAAGTTGACCGATCTATTTTTTAAAACCAAGTTAAATCAATAAAACTCATGAATGTATCGGTCTAAAATATTTAAATTCGTTAAAAGGAAAATGATCGGATCAATCTCGAGAAGGATATCCTTTCCAAGTGGCAATTTTGCGCATTTCCAAACCCTTATTGACTTAAATTTATATCAAACTCAAAAATGAAGCTTCAAGAGCCTTTTACATTTCATAAAATATAGGAGAACAATCCATAGAAAACATCATTTTGTACCTCCAAAAATCATGCCATTATCAAAGTCCTTCAACTTCAACTTTAATCAAAAGCTCATTCCTTTTTTTTTATTTCTCACAATTATGAAATTGTCCATATAAATATTCGTAATCAAAGCAATAGAAAGAGATAATTACCAATCCAATTTATCCCACTAAAAGGTCATAAGTTAAAGCTCACGGGTAAAACAATTGGAAGGAGAGCCTAGGGGTAAGGCAGCAAACCAGAGTCTACTAAGCCAACAAAACCACCAAGCCATCTTTATGGCAAAGACAACAAACTGCAAATCGCTAAGCTAGACTCACAGCAAAGGCAACATACCAAAGCCCCAAATCCAGCTCATGGGGAGGAGTCAAAAGAAAAGAGAATTATAGAGACAGTAAACATGAAGTTCACGGTTAAGGCAGCAAACCAAAACCAAGACCCAAATCCAGCTCAATAAACATGAAGCTCACGGCTAAGGCAGCAACCACACACCACTAAGCTAACAAAGCCACCTAGACATTCTTATGGCAAAGATAGCAAAACCAAAGTCATCAATCTAGACTCTCAGCCACCCACATATAACAATGAGAAAATCATCACAACACAAACCGAAGGGTAAGGGCGAAGGATAAGAAAACTTCCAACTAAGCCATACCCAACAAAAGTGTGAAGTTAAATCCAAGGAAAAGTTCAAAGCAGTTAAGAAATTTCAGCCAAAATATAATACCAAAGAGAGGCAAACTGAGCCCAATGCATGGGGCCAAAACAAAAAACATGTTTCCAATTATAATTCAATCTCAAGGAAAAGCCAAAAAAAATCGAGACNTTGCCGCGCTGCCCAAGATGTTTGCTCCGAGCCTCTCGTAGTAGCACCTCCTGGTTTAGTTTTAGTTTTGAAAATACGCCTAACCACTAGATTATCTTAATCTAAAGCATAGTGTATCAAAGTAACTAAGCATGCAGTATAACAGAGAAGAGCAGTATAGTGTACAGTAGAAAGAAAAGACAGTATAACATGCTGAGAAAAATAGTATAATAGGCAATGAAAACAATATAACATGCTGGGAAAATAAAATCCTGTAATATAAATTAAACCTGTACACCTGGTAGGTTCATTGCTCCTTTAAGTTTAGCTATTATGCGCTGTGTAAAAGAGGAAAATATAATATGAAAAAAAGACATAACAGAACAGGTAAATCGTAGGAAAAAGACAAACAAATAAAATGAAATACAATATCACATATAAAGAACCAAGAATAAAAAATTTATATGTGATATTAGAATGTCCCCAATTGCTAGGAGAATTCGAGTGTAAGACAAACTCAAATCCCGGAGCATTGGGTTTCAGTTTTGGTCAAGTTAAGGTAAGAATTTCATTATTTGATTTAATTAAATCAGTCATGAGTCACAATCTAGTGCACCCTCGTGCCTAGTGTCCTACTTATCTCCTAAACTGAGGTTAGATGTTTGGATTTCTTAGGGTCATTTGAAAATTAGAATGATAAACTATCTCTCAAGGTTGTGCTCCTAAGATCTAGGATGTCTGCACTTTAGTTTAAACTTGAAGTGTCATAAAGTGTCTAATCTCAATTAAGTGATTTTCCACTAACCATCAAACATCTATAGATCCAGCTTAGTTCGCTATCAGACCCCTAAAACCTAGGGGTAAACTCATAGTTTTGGCAAAAGAGTTGTGAGTTGAACTTCAATCCTAGTTAAAAGAATTGGGTTTTAAATTGATTCAAAGCTTAAGGGATCTAAGTGCAAGTCGTTATCTAAATTCTCATTTCTTCCGATTCCAATTAGTCTTCCAATTTGTAATTCATTTTTCTTTATGTAAAAGAAAAGGTGGATTGTTCGCTACCCTATCTTCTCTTTAGATTTTATTATCCCAAAAATTCAAATTTCAATTTTAATTTTCTCTCATTTTCTCTTTCCCTCATATTTCTCTTGAGATTATAAATCATTTCTGAATATAATTAAATCAGAAATTTTCATTTTTAACTTGACCGTTAAAAAAAAAAAGAAAACAAAACGAACGAAAAAGTTGACCGATCTATTTTTTAAAACCAAGTTAAATCAATAAAACTCATGAATGTATCGGTCTAAAATATTTAAATTCGTTAAAAGGAAAATGATCGGATCAATCTCGAGAAGGATATCCTTTCCAAGTGGCAATTTTGCGCATTTCCAAACCCTTATTGACTTAAATTTATATCAAACTCAAAAATGAAGCTTCAAGAGCCTTTTACATTTCATAAAATATAGGAGAACAATCCATAGAAAACATCATTTTGTACCTCCAAAAATCATGCCATTATCAAAGCCCTTCAACTTCAACTTTAATCAAAAGCTCATTCCTTTTTTTTTATTTCTCACAATTATGAAATTGTCCATATAAATATTCGTAATCAAAGCAATAGAAAGAGATAATTACCAATCCAATTTATCCCATTAAAAGGTCATAAGTTAAAGCTCACGGGTAAAACAATTGGAAGGAGAGCCTAGGGGTAAGGCAGCAAACCAGAGTCTACTAAGCCAACAAAACCACCAAGCCATCTTTATGGCAAAGACAACAAACTGCAAATCGCTAAGCTAGACTCACAGCAAAGGCAACATACCAAAGCCCCAAATCCAGCTCATGGGGAGGAGTCAAAAGAAAAGAGAATTATAGAGACAGTAAACATGAAGTTCACGGTTAAGGCAGCAAACCAAAACCAAGACCCAAATCCAACTCAATAAACATGAAGCTCACGGCTAAGGCAGCAACCACACACCACCAAGCTAACAAAGCCACCTAGACATTCTTATGGCAAAGATAGCAAAACCAAAGTCATCAATCTAGACTCTCAGCCACCCACATATAACAATGAGAAAATCATCACAACACAAACCGAAGGGTAAGGGCGAAGGATAAGAAAACTTCCAACCAAGCCATACCCAACAAAAGTGTGAAGTTAAATCCAAGGAAAAGTTCAAAGCAGTTAAGAAATTTCAGCCAAAATATAATACCAAAGAGAGGCAAACTGAGCCCAATGCATGGGGCCAAAACA
>NEWO01000026.1:3017569-3059677 GCA_003013225.1 Phalaenopsis aphrodite
ATATCTTTCTGGCATTTATCATAAACATGAATATTAACAATAGAAACTTTGATAATTTCGTTCCAATCGTGCATTCGAACAAAGGGTAGCAAGATAAACAAGATATGAACCCCACACTTTTTTTTTAGCTCATAAACATAGTTTTCAGCATGTATTCCTACAACCGGGGCAATAAAAGAAGCAAGATAAGCCCCAAATGTAATTTCCCAACTCATAAAATAATCTTCAGCATGAGATGAAATAAATAAGCTCCAAATACATTTTTCCAGCTCATAAACATAATTTCTAGCATGCTTTCTATCAAGGGCAGCAATAGATGAAATAAATGAGCTCCAAATACATTTTTCCAGCTCATAAACATAATTTCCAGCTCATAAACATAATTTCCAGCATGCTTTCTATCAAGGGCAGCAAGAGATGAAATAAATGAGCTCCAAATACTTTTTTCCAGCTCTTAAACATAATTTCCAGCATATATTTCAATAAGGGGCAACAAAGGAAGCAACATGGGAGCCCCAAATGTGATTTTTCTAACATATAAAACAATCTCAACATGTATTCCAGCAAAAGGGTGAGTACGAGAAACATGAAATGAACCCCTAAATACATGTGTTATCTCACCAAGCAATTTCCAACACATATTGCAACAAAAATGGGAGTAATAGGAACATGAAATGAGCCCGCCCCAAAATACATGTTTTATCTCACAAAACAATTTCCAACACATATTGCAGCAAAAAGAGGAGTAATAGGAACTTAAAACATAAGCCCAAACGTGTTTTTTCTAATTTATAAAACACTTCCAGATTCATGCCATTCGAAATAATGTAAAATAGAGGAGAGGAGAAGAATACCTCTTTAGTGTAGACTTAAAGCAAAACACAAATAATATTGAAGAAAGCACCACAAAAATTTCTCCTAAAAGCTTCACGCAAAAGCTTTCTCATTTTTTTTTATTCTGCAAGCCGCAAACCCCTCGAACGACAGAGAGGAGGTAAAATTTCTTTCGAACAAAAGGGATCGATCCGTATGCTAATCGTGAAAGAGGAAGAAAGCAAATGCCAAATTTCTTCTAAAGAACTCTTCTCTCAAGAACACTCTCCCCTTTTTTTTAGCCAAAGAAAACTTCTCCCCTTACTCACACAACCACCCCTATCCTCAGGAAGCCAAAAGACAAAGAAAAGAAAATGAATACCGATCGTTTTCCGCCCTAGCCTGCCAATCGAGCGAGAGAAAGGAATCGACACCATAAATGAGGAGAACGCTCGGCCTCGAGGAAGAGAAGAGTCGGCCAGGTGGAAACTTTCGATTGGAGACTCGCTCGGTTAAGCAGAGATCGAAGAGGCGAGCCGCAAATGCGAATGACAGGGGAAAGGAGAAGAAGCTCGGGCTCGGCGAGCCATGACATCGCTCGATCGATCCACGCCCAAACAAAATCGCGGGAGCTAGGGCACGACACACCCGAGCAGTCGCGGGATCGAGCCGAGCGCAAGATGGAGAATTTAATCGTGCCAGGAGAATGAGAAATAGATATTAGGGTTTAATAAATATTATATAATTAAAAATATAAGTATGAAAATACTTAATTTTTAAAGTAAAAATTTGATTTGCACATTTTAATTCGTGTGTAAAATCATTGCAAATTGGATGTTCCTTTTAGAAAATTCTGACGTTCTGGACGCCCTGGCACGGTCCGTTTCGCCGTCGGAAGTCGTTTTGACGAATTCATCGATTTGCGTGCCAATTTTCTTATGTAAAAAATATGACAATATGAGTGTCATTTCCTACCAAAATTGGTATCCCGGACGCGTTGACGCAGTCCATTTTGTCGCCGGAGGTCATCCGAAGAAGTTCGCATTTTCACCCGTCCTTTAAGCTTAATTGATGTCCGATTTCGTGCAACTCAATGAATTTTGTGCATTTGGTGTGTGTATGTGACGAAAAGGTCATGATGATGTTTTCCTAAGGCTTGAAGTCCTATTAGGAACTTTTCCTTTGAATCTTCGCAAAATAGCCCATAACCGCTCGTTCATAAGAAGATGGTCTTGTGCCAAAAATGCTAGACATCAAAGAAAAAAAGGAAGTGGTTGGAATTTCTAAAAGGGTGAGTCTCAATTCTAGCTTTCTAAGATGATCAATAGAAACTCCTAGAGCTAGATTCTAAGACCCTAGAAAAGGAAATGACCTAAAAAATGAGGTCAACACTGCCTAAGCACACTCATCACAAGCACATTCTATTTTTTACTCCATTCAATCAAATTTTCTCAAATATACGTCCAATATCCGAAGGTTGATCTTCTATCAATAATTGAGCCCTCTCAATATACATTAGTGTATGCCTCTATTTTCTGTTGTGTGATCTTCTGAAAGAGTAAGTCCATTGCCTAGTGTACTTTTTTGGTATCTAAGAATCCTATTAACTGCTTCAGGTGTTTCTCATAGGGTGAATGCATAAATTGACTTACCAAACTCACAGTAGAGATTATATCTGACCGTGCATGTGATAAGTATATTAACTTCCACACTAATTTTTGATACCTAACTTTATTTACTAGATCACCTTGATTTTCATCTCTCAGTTTATGACTTGGGATCACTTGGAGTGTTTGCATGTTTACAACTCATCTTAGTTTTATTGAGAAGATCAAGAACATACTTTCGTTGAGAGACAATAGTCCCTTTCTTTGATTGGGTAATCTCAATGCCAAGGAAATACCTCAGATATCCTAAGTCTTTGGTCTAAAAAATTGATGAGAGAGGACTTCAAACCATTTATTTCATACATGACATCTTCAGTGAGAATTATTTCGTCAACATACACAATTAATATGGTTATCTTCCCATCCTTTGAATGATTGAAGAACGTTGTTATGATCTCATCGCCCTTGAGTATGCCCTTGACCTTTAACAAACATAGTAAATTTCTCAAAATTGCTTCAACCCGTATAAGATTTTTTTTGTTTACACACCTTTGTGTCAGATTTCTCACTAATTTTTTGAGGGGCATTCAAATACATTTCTTCCTTAGTCCCCATTGAGGAAGACATTCTTTATATCCGATTTTTTGTAGGGGCTAATCAAGATTAGCTGCTGGTGACAAAAGAATTCTAAGAATCTAATTTTGCGATTCGAGCGAATATCTCTAAATAATCAATCCCATAGGTTTGAATCACTTGGAAATGGGTCGAGCCTTGTACTGTTGCATTGCAGAGAGCGATCAAAATTATACTTGATTGTGAACACCCATTTCTGTCCAACAATTGCCTTCCCTCTAGCTAGATCAATTAATTTCTGTGTGCCGTTTTTTTCAAGAGCCTTCATCTCCTCGAATACATTCTCCTTCCACTTAGGGACTTTTAGTATATCCTGCGTGATACTTGGAATCTCCATACAAGACATCTGTGAGGTAAACACACGAAGAAAGAATAAGAGATTTTCATACGACACATAATGAGACAATGGATATTGGATGCAAGACCTTTCTCCTTTACAAGTAACACCAGGAAGTCTAGACTTATTTGACTTAGGATTTGAAGTAGGCTCAAGTTCAAGTCTAGAAGGCTCAAAATGTAAAAGATTAAATGGACTGAACATTAGGTAAAGGTTCAGTTAGGTCATTTCAAGCAACACCACGAAGGCTAGACTTATTAGACTTAGGATTTGAACTAGGCTCAGGTCAAGACTAGAAGACTCAAAATTTAAGAGATTAAATGGACTGAACATTAGGTAAATGTTCAGTTAGGTCATTTCCTGGAGTTTTTGTGGATTTTGGGTAATACAAAGAGTTCATATACCCTTTCTTTTGAGTTATCTTCTGCTGCGAATAGACAATGTTAAATATCACCATCCTAGTTTTTTTTCTTGTTTATTCTTTGTTACGAGCAACATGCATTGACACTGTAGGAAGACCATAATCATTTTTAATACTAAAAACTCGGCGCCATTTCTCGTGATATAATATCACTTGAGTCTTGAGGTTGAACAATCGAGGTTGAAGAGATACTATTTTGTGATCCAATGGTTTGAAGAAAATCCTGAATCTCAACAGTCAAATTTTTATTTTGTTCCTCCGTGTATGAGGCTAAAAAAGGATTGTAATAAAAAAATGACATACATGGTAACAAATAAATTTTTTGAACTGGGATCAGAATATTAACACTGCCTTTGACGGTCCCAAGCCCGAATTTGAAAAGTGGAGGGTTGCGTTAGGTATTCAACAGATATTATAAAACTTGTCGAAAAAAATCATGACATTAATCCATTTGATCATTTTGTAAGTGCTAGGATATCCCCCTGGAAGCGATGCGCTGTATGACCTGAATACAGTGAAAAGTGTGCAAAGGCCGCTACACTGACGCCCGAGTGTAGTATCAAATAAGAAAGAGTTTCCGTATTACGGACTGATGCGGGTAAAGAAGTTAGTCCATGAAACTAATGAAACTAATATTATGATAGGATCTTGGAATATAAGTACTCTCAATGATAAATTAATGGAATTAGTTGATATTATGATTCATAGAAAGATTAATATTTATGTATTTAAGAAACTAAATGGGTTGGAGAAAAAACTAAGGAAATTGATAACTTAACTTTTAAACTTTGGTATTCTGGTAAGAGTGACATTAGAAATGGTGGTGTTATCATACATAAAAGTTTGAAAGATAATGTTATAAAAATTAATAGAGTTGGAAATAAAATTATAACTTTTAAGATTATTACTGATACTAAGATTTTCAATATTGTAAGTGCTTATGCACCTAAATTAGGATTAGATATAGAGTCTAAAGATAAATTCTGGAATGACTTAGAAGACTTAATACTAATGATACCTCTTGAAGAAAAAAATTTTATTAGAGGAGATTTAAATGGACATGTCGGCAGAGTGATAGAAGATAATATAAATATTCATGGTGGCTACGGTTTTGGAGTGACTAATGAAGAAGGTAGAGTCATTTTAGATTTTGCTTTAGCATATGATTTTGTTATTACTAATACTTTATTCAAGAAAAGAGATGAGCATCTTATTACTTATAATAATGAATTTAATAAAACAGAAATTGATTTCTTTCTTATGAGAAGAAGAGATTGTCGAGATTGTAAATATTGTAAGGTCATTCCAAGTGAGAATTTAAGTGCCCAACATCAATTATTAATTCTAGATTTTAAGATGAAGAGTTGTAAAATAAAAAATACTTGAACTTATTATTGTAGAATTAAATGAATGAAACTAAAAGACTCAAATAAAATTATTTTTATGAGTAAAATTCAAGATTTCAAAATTTGAGAAGTTCTTGAAACGCAAATGCTATGTGGGATAAATTAACAAACACTATTAAATAAGTGGAAAAATGTACTTGGAGAATTAAAAGAAAAAGTTTTATAAATAAAAATAGTTGGTGGTGAAATAATAATGTGCAAGAAAAAATTAAATATATGAAATTATGTTATAAAAATTGGTTTAAATGTATAAGCTTAGATAATTGAAAAAAATATCAAACGGTCCTCAGGGAGTCTAAAAGATCAATCTGTGACACTAAAAATTATGCTTTTAGTGATCTTTATAATAAATTATATACTAAGGAGAGTGGAAAATATATGTATAAACTAGCCAAACAAAGAGAAAAAAAATTAAAGATTTAACTCAAGTAAAGTTTATTAAAAATGAAAATAAAAAATATTTTTTTTAGAAAAAAAAAACATTCAACATAAGTGGGTGAGTTATTTTGATAAACTTTTTAATGAAGTTTCTGAAAATACGATCGACTTTAGTAATCTTAATATCATTAATAATAATAAAAAGTTTTATTTTTACCGTCACATTAGTAAAAAAAAGTTGAGGGACTTTAAAAAAACAGAAGGTAGAAAGTTTATAGGACCTGATGATATCCCAATTGAAGTGTGAAAATATTTAGTAGATTTGAGAGTTTCTTGGCTTACTAAACTTTTTAATATTATTTTAAAAACTAAAATGATGCCTGATGTGTGGAGGAATAGTATTTTGGTCTCATTTTTAGGACTAAAGGGATGCACAAGTGTGTGTAAATTATAGAGGAATTGAGTTGATGTGTCATACTTTAAAGTTATGAGGGAGGGCAATTGAACATAAATTAAGACACATTACAAAGATTTCTCATAATCAATTTTGATTTATGTCAGGCAAGTCTACTATGGAAGTTATACATTTATTGAGAGGTTTGATGAAGAAATTCTGAGATAATAATGAGGATCTACATTTGATTTTTATTGATTTAGAAAAAGCTTACGATAAAGTTTCAAGAGATATCCTTTGTAGAGTTCTTGATAAGAAAGGTATTGATATGACTTGTATTCAAGTCATTAAAGATATGTATACTAGAGCTGTTACTTATGTTTGAACTGAAAGAGAATTGACCAAATATTTTCCTATTTCTGTTGGATTACATCAGGAATCAGCTTTAAGCCCATATTTTTTTGCTTTAGTTATGGATGATTTTACTAGATGTTTATAGGAGGATGCACCTTAGTGTATGCTTCTTGGTGATGATATCCTTCTCGTGGATAAGATGAGAGAAAAAAGCCCAGGAAAAACTTGACTTATGGAGGTTTATATTGGAGTCTAAAGGCATTCACTTGAGTAGAACTAAAACCGAATACATGGTATGTAATTTTAATAGTAGTAAGTCTAGTGAAATAAGTATAACTTTGGGTGATCAAATTATTAAAAGGTGTGAATGATTTAGATATCTCGGTTCTGTTGTTCAAAGCGATGGTAATATAGATGGAGATGTTAATAGTAGAATTCAAGTTGGTTGGTTGAAGTGTAGGAATGCTTCAGGCCTTTTGTGTGATATAAAAGTACCGCTTAGACTGAAAGAAAAATTTTATAAGGTGGTGGTGAGACCTGCAATGCTCTATGGCGCTGAATGCTGGCTTTTAAAAGAGAAGCATAATACCAAGTTAAGTGTTGCCAAGATGGGAATGATTTGGTGGATGAGTGGCTTTACAATTAAAGATAAAATGAGAAATGAATTTTCTGTGATAGGGTTGGTGTAGGTCTAGTGACTGACAAAAATAGAGAGAGTTGTCTTAGATGGTTTGGTCACATTAAACGTCGACCATCTGATGATCCGATTAGGAGGGTAGATGTTTTAGATTTAACTTATGTTAAGAAAGATAGAGGTAAACCTAATTTAAGAGTTTTACTAGGAAATCATTTTTTTTAAAAAAACCCAATTTAATATTGTTTGATCATCATTAAATATCACAAATCATTTTTTCCTAGAATATGTAAGAGTTTTACTAGGATCCCATATATCACTATGAATTAAAGTAAATTGTGTAGTTGGTTTATAATTTTGGGGAGAAAAAGACGACGACGATGTTTAACAAACTGATAGACTTCACTTTGGAAGGAGGTCAAATTTGTATTCTGAAATGAACTAGGAGGCATGAATTTTAAATACTGAAAACTAAGATGACATAACCTATAATGTCATAACATAATATTTTTGTCTTTGAAGACAAGAATAGAGTTTAAATAAATATTTTGATATTACCTATTCTGAATTAAGTCCATCTTCAAAATAATAGTCAATTTTTTCTTAAGCACTGTCAATTATACTCTCAGTTGTTAAATTCTGAAACTCACAACAAGAAGAGTAGAAAATAGCTTTATACTGATGGCAGCGATAATTTTACAAATTGAAAACAAGTGCATGATAATTTAGGAATGTAGAGCACATCATGAAGTGTTAATAATGGAGTGAGTCTGACAGTTCTTATCCTGAAAATTATTAAGAGGGAACCATCAACATTTTTGACATTTTTATTGTTTTCACAAGTTCTATAGGATGATAGCAATTTTGAACAACCAGTTACATGATCATTTGCACTAGAGTCAATTATTCAATGTTTAATAAAATTAGGAATAACATTTAACATCACAGTGGCTAGAGAGTTATCCTTTTGAACTAACAAGAAGATGAAGTTAGGGACAATTTTTGAGATTGAAATAGTCTTTGCAGGTGTTTTAATTGTTGTTTGGTGAAATGGACTACATCCGAGTTCACAAAGGGCTCTTTAGTTTCCTCTACAGTGGCTTGATAGACTCAATCTTCTAATTTTGATTTTGATTTCTAATTTATAGTTTTACCATGAAGTTTCCAACATATCTTATTTGTATGCCATTTTTTTTTTGCCATGCTTGCACTGTCATGGGTAGGGTACATCACTAGAATCAGAATGAGAAAACTCGTGTTAGCGACTAGCTCAGTGCAAAACCCACTATCAGGGCTCCTAGAGAAAAAACCAGAACCTCGTTCGGGCTGGGGCTTTGATCACGGGTACGGGCTTTGATCGCTGGTCTGGTCATGGTGGGAGTTCAATGGCAAGTTCAGTTTGGTGGAAAGATAGAATCTCGAGGAGCTCCTCCTTTGTACGCGCCTTCAAAGTGTCCGCGAGCGGTAACGACAAGTCACGAGTGGTGTCTTTGACAAGATACCTCTTCCCAAGCACTCCACGACCGCATTTCCCTTGCAGGGAGTTCCAAAGCTTGGGTGGACTAGCGTGGAGAAAAACAACAACTTCGATTGTGAGTAGTGGCTACGAAGAAGAAACAACTACAAAGAAATAACAGTAGCTACATGGTAGTCTGATTGATAGTGAGTAGCAGCCTTGACACAACATCTTTGAAGGGGATGCATGAACAACTATTTCGATTGTGTCTTTTCCCAAAAGCATGATGCAAGTTCGACCCTCGCCAAGTACTCTAGAACACTTTCTATCAAGGATTTCAATCTTTTACTGGCTCTGATACCGATTTCATAGGGAAGATGATTATGGGATAAATAGAGGGAGATGCTCCCACATTAGGAATATCATAAATTCAGCCATAACTCCTCATGATAAAAGAACGAAATAAGAATTATAACATACCCTCATACTAAGCTCAAAAAATAAAAAATACTAAACTAGAAATACTAAAAATAAAATTTTCATAAAATTCCAACACTAGGTAAGGAAATAACTTGAATAAATGCAAATTTAGAGAATTGAGAGTGAAACTTTTTAAGGGATTTAGCGCTTACTTGGTTAGGAATATTTTTTAAATTTTTATTTCTCTTTCAATTTGAGCTTTACAAAGTTTACTTTATGCGTTACAATAAGTAAATTTAGCATATCGTGGAAAACATTATCCATCTGTTCTCACCCAACTAGCATGTGTCCATTGACAATGTTGACTATATACACATTTCTTAAATATGGAACTAAAAATGAGCAGTCAATAACACTATAATTGTAAAATAATGAAGGGTCTGATAGGTTCAAGTATTATAGTTTACTAGAAAATATTTTGGCATATAACAAAAAGATAAAGTTTGTAAAACAAAACCGCAACATAACTTTGATGTTGGATGTATGAGATAGGTAACAAAAAGGGCAAGTGGAAGTTATCAGATGTTCAGGAATGAGAATGGTAACATTGGATGGTGAGGCAAACTTAGGAAAGAGAAGGTTTTAAATGACGATGTGAGAGAGTATGGAAGATCAAAGCAGTAGCCTATAAATAATTGATTACATAACATATAGTTTTGGCATGAATCAAGAGAAGAAGATGAAAAAAAAAGGTGGGATAAAAGTAATGTTATTTGCTTATAGAGAAGGGTGGCAAAATATTACTAGGGTTAGAGTGTTTCAAAAGATTTATCTAAGTTAATCTGAACGCCTAAGTTAGCTCTAACTATAATTAATTTTCATGCAATTATGAAGAACAATGATCGAAAGCCCAAGTGAACTATTTTAGAAAAATGATTGCTTTGTTCAATGGCGTGGAGCCCCTTATGTAGAAAGAAGCTAAACTCTTAATCATTGAGGCCTTTTGGTATAACTAGGGAATTCCATCAGAAACTCCGAAGTTATGCTTACTCGCATGGGAGCACTCATGGGAAGCTACACCAATAGGGGAAAACTGAGAGTTTGGGCTTTAACTAATGGTATTAGAGCATTACACCAGCTGGGGGATGAGATTTAAATGTTGTATGGATAAAGTGCTAGTTATGGGAGCCACCTCTTAAATCTTAGATGAGACAAAAGTGCTTTATGGTGGGAGTAACCTCTTGATTTTGTAGAGGCCACCTCTAAAATTTTGTATGTATGGTGGATGAATCTGGGTTTAGAGCACTGACGAGGATGTCAGTTACTTAAAGTGGGGGAGATTATGAAATCTCTTGAGTAGAAAGAAGCTAAACTCTTAGACGTCGAGGCGCCTTTTGGTGTAACGGTGGAATTTTATCAGAAACTCCAAAGTTAAGTGTGCTCGCATGGGAGCATGCCTGCGATGGGTGACTTGGTGGGCAGTTACACTAACGGGGAAAAAACGTGAGACCATCAACCCAAAACTGATAATATCTTAATGGATAAGAGTTCAAGCTATTACTAAGGGCTTCACTCCACAATACTTTTATTTCCCAATTTTGTTTTATGATTTTCCTACCTTTTGCATTAATTATCAAAATTTTCTCAGCCTTATGCTGAGCAAATTATCTGTAACCATTTGACAAAGTATTTCCACTTGGTATAACATTAACCAAGCTACTATTGCTAGCCATCAGGTTTCGATGAATTAGAGCACATTCAACAAATTCAGCAAATTATCTGTAACCATTTGACAAAGTATTTCCACTTGGTATAACATTAACCAAGCTACTATTGCTAGCCATCAGGTTTCGATGAATTAGAGCACATTCAACAAATTCTTTCTGAGACATTTTTTTATGCTATATTGGTATATATTGAATAATACAAACTATTGATCAGCCACATTGGGGTGGTTTTGTAGATATGCATGATCATTTTCTCATCTAAATTTAATCAGGTGTGGTTTGCATAACGTAATAAAATCTTAGGATGATATTTTCTAATTTTTAATATACAATCTGATATAATGATATATTTAGAAATAGTAGTCGGATGCTATTTAATTTCGTTGGTTCCACATGGATCCATTGGTAAAATTTGAAGAAAGCACCCTTAGCAAATGTTTGCGTCGTGCCTCCACTCTTCATGTGTGTTTCAACATCCTTCCTTCTAACATTTAACCGGGTGCCAAAGAGTATGTATTATTTAAATGAAATTAATAGGGTTTGTTGAAGATAATGAGGCAGAAGATGCTCAACTAGAATGAGCTTGGCATTAGTAATGAAATTGGAGAGGGTTATAAATAAATACAATAGGGCTAATTAGATAAAAATTCTTCTTTCTGAGATCAATCCTTCTACGTATCTTAAGAAAGCCGCATAATTTTAATGGAAGGTGGAGGTTACTAGCGATTCCTTTACTGGAGACATTAAATTCCAATCTCAAACAATGGTAACTATCTCAGTAAATTTGGTCATATCCCAAATCAGGCAAGTGGGAGCTTTGTCTAGCTTTTTCAAAGGCAGAGATAACTTGCGATCTGTTTCATAGTTGGAATGAGGAGATTTCATTAGGGATTGTTTGCTTTAGTGTTGCGAGTCTTCAAGTCTACCATGCTCGAGGAAAGCGGGTTTACTTGGATATTGGATATTTCATAGAGTAAAATCTTCCTTTGCTTAATAGAACATCTGCTTACTGGATTATGTTCCATTGATATGCCATAGCTCTTACAAACAGACCCGTATCTTTCTTTTCCATAATTTTTTTTGTTCTTGATGCCGCTATATCTTATTAAATGATTTTTGTGAGTATAAGATGTTTTTATCTAAAACGCATCTGATGTCAACCTTTTATTTATAGGCTCATGAGGAGAAACTTTTATGGTAGATATTTTACAGCCGGGTTTTACTTTACAATTTTCAACATTTTGTTCTCTTACTTACAATTGATTACTTTTTGCAGAAAAGCTTATCTTCACTGGAGCTTCCAAGGGTTCTTTCAGTTGCTAATGGGGCACCCATGCAGGGTTCACTGAATGAGCTTTCTTCAATTGATGATTCTATGACGGTGAATGGCATTGCTTCAAGTGGCACTTCTACTACTTCTGAATATAGTGGGAGACAAAGGCACAAGACCCATGACCCTACTCATGATCTTTCAATTCATGTTCTGGAAAAGTTCTCACTTGTTACCAAGCTTGCCCGCGAAGCAACCACACAACTTTTCCGCGAATTTCATGACAGTCACGATCTCCTCTATGACAGAAAGCAGAAAAATAGTTCTCCTTTGGATGCCGCAGCAGTTAATCTGCTTAATGATAAGCCTAATGATGCACAATCAAAGACAGATGACATTGTTGCATCATCAGATTCAACTGAGGTAATCTCTTAGACTTAAGCTTAGCCTGTAAAACTCTCTGCATGCTATATTAGGCATTTGGTTTTTAATGTCAGGTTCCGATGCACAACTTTTCTTGGTTGCTGTATTTGTGGTAGATGTAATCCCTACTTCTTGAAACTTAGTATTGGATGCATCGGCACATTACAAGCCATTTCTCTAAAATCAGCCAAGCTATGTTGTACCGGTTGCTTTAGGGACAATATTGTATTTTTGCATCCTCATTATGTGGGCTCGTTTGTTAGATTTTTGACGTTTAAAATATGATATAGTAATCACTGTTCTCTACTAGCGCATAAAAACACACTTGTATATATATGATTGTGGGTTTACACCATACTCTCCATTTATTAATGAATAAGTTCTTACTTTCACCATGAACTTACAAAGATGCTACTAGAACTAACATGTAAGCAGCAAACAACTCTTCCTGTCAACAGGCATTCTTATTTTTTATACATATGAACTGCGCTTGTTTAGATGGCCTCTATCTCAAGAATAAACTCTTTTTCCTTTTTTTTTAATTTTATTCAGGTGCAAAATTCTTGTATTCGAAATCAAGTTTGATTAATAAAAAGAATCTCTTGTTGATGTTTTACCTTTTTCTGTAGCAAAAATAGTTTGCCAGTATTCTATGATTTCAGTTTTCAGGTTTAATCAATATTTTATATGTTTTTTTGACAGTTCGACAAATTATCGCTCGTATGGGGAAAGCCAAGACAGCCTCCTTTGACCCATGAAGAGGTAAATACATATATTCTGAGCCATACATGTGTAGTAGACCTGGCTTGTAATCATTGATTTAAATTATTATGTGTCTGCGTCCACTCGTAAATTTTGTATGCATTGTAGAAAAGATGAAGTGGATAGAAAAATTTGGATTGTTTATTTTTCAATGGATATTTATGCACAAAGTTACATTTAAATAGCAAGAAAATAAATAAATACAATAACAAATACAAATCTGCCCTTAGCTATCATTTTTTCTAAATCTATTTAGGGTTGGCTTTGATGCCAAGGGAGCAATATGCGAACTCATTTTTTCCTTTTTTATATATGCATCTGTGGGATATTTATTTCCTTACAAGCAATGAGTTCGTGGACTCTAATTTTCCTTACCTACCACTCCCAGTGGCTCTTTGTGATTCGATGATCATTCAACACTTGCTTTAAATTGGATGGTAAAGATTTGTTATTCCAAAATTTCTTAAAGTATTCTTGAATGTGAGTTGCTAAGCCTCCTGCTAATATGTTAGCAAGCTGTTTTCTTATCGGTATTTATGGAGTGCAAATCAATCTACTTTTTAGTTTTTCTTTTATAAAATACTATCCATTTACACATGTTTTGTATAATAATGTTGTATAGGATTGTAAATAACACCAATGACAAATTTACCGTCACAGTATATATTCATATCAGATTTTTAAATCTCCAAAAATGATTTTAATCTATAGGAGTTGGCAGATCTCATTAGTAATTGATCTGAATTTTGGTTCAGCATTGGATCTTAAATAGGCACATTTTTTTTGTTTTTCGATGTTACAAGATTTCCTTCAAGAATTGTGATATATTCTGAAGTAGATCTCCTGTCCACTAGTAATCTTGTATATTTAGTATCAGTATAACCTTCTAGCTGTAAAGCGCGCGCGCGCCCGCACGCGCACACACACACATATATATATAAAGATGCATCATTTCGCTCTGCTAGGGTTTACTCTTCCCGCCGCGACTCCATGGCGATGCGGGTAGCCGCAGCTGTTCGTGGACTCCTACTCGAAGAAGAAGGTTGGGGGATCGTGTCGCCGTGCCCCAGCCTCTCGCTTGTTCGCTTCGTTTCGCTCTTCGGTATCGTTCATTCTATCACGTCATTCCTGGATCGTCTCACGAGCTCATTGGGAAGGTAGCGGCGGAACAGTGCTGGGACCCTTCTTGTGACGTGATGCTTGATCCATGCTCTATGGATCGAGCAACAAAGAGCTTCGGTTGAAGTCATGACTCAAACCCAGGAGCTACCCACTGTTCGACTCTCAGCTCTATGGCTTCTGTTCCTCCTCAACCACTGACTGCTTCAGTTTTAAACATTGGAAAGACTTCTTATGTTGATATGGCTGGCTCTGTGGGATCAATTAATCAGGTTTTCCAGTAGGTTTATCATGAATCATTCGAAGGCCAGGATGACTGCAACATTTTCAAGAAGACGCGTGGGAAGAGTGGCAAACTAGCTATATTCTTTTCTGATGTTGAAGTTTCCAACTTAGTTGACAAGTGCAAATTCACCCTTATTGGGAAGTTCCAATCGGGACATCCTAAAATGGATATCGTTTGGAAGGCTTTTGAAGATCTCAAATTATTGAGACTTTGGAAGGTTGGCCTCTTTGATGAGAGACATGTGATGATACAATTATCTAAAGTGGAAGATTATGCCAAAATATTTTTCAAAAAGTTTATATAATAGATGAGAAATATATGAAAATGCTTAAGTGGTCTCGTGAATTTGACCGTAACCAAGAATCACCTATAGTTCCAATCTGGTTTAAACTACCTGGCCTGAAGTCGCACTGCAATCACTAAGTCCTCTATTCCATTGAAGCTGCACTAGGGAGACCTATGAAATTGGACACACCCACTTTTAATCTAACCAGACCTTCAGTTGCAAAAATTCTTATTGAAAGAGATATCACACTTCCTAATGTGAACGAAATATGACTTGGTACTGCCCACAATGGGTATTGACAGCCAATTTTTGTAGAACAAAAACCCTACTACTGCAATCATTGAAAATTGTTTGGGCACACTCCTGTCAAATGCTTCAGGCTTCACCCACATTTGAGATCGGTAGGTCCTAACAACATAATCCATTTGGAGGAAAATATAACAGATACTGTTAATCTTTAAAAAATGTTGAATGAATATCTGACTCATAAGGCTACTCCTCACCAACCAGATCAACAACTTTCGCCTATCGTTGTTGAGACTGTTCTTCCTCAGATCACAAATACTACGAATTTTGTTGTAGCAGATGCTAGCCGAAGTGCCTTGGAACTACATATTGCGAGAGAAGAGGGCACTCAAGTTCTGGAGGAGTGTCAAGATCAAGGTATGCTGCAGGCTGAGTCAAATCAACAGTTTATAGATCAACATATCCCTCGAGGTGAGCTCTCCATTGAAGATCCACCTATTGTTCAAACGAGACTACCTCTGACAGATGATTTGCAGGTTTGCAATTCTAGGAAGAAGAAAAAATGAATGCTAGATCTCAGTAATTCTCAAAATGACTGCCTCATAGTTTTGGGCTGAAACCAACATCTCAGTATGTTGCTGGACTCCCTACCTAGATCCAGGGGAAGGGGAAGCAGAAAATCCACCAACTACACCCACCATGTTAGTTATTGTTTTTTTTTTTATATTGTTGGGAATTTTGTGTGGTTTATGTCTCCTTTTGAGTAAGATGTAATCGTTGTGAGTTCTTTATACCGACTCACTAAAATCTTTGCATTATCTCTTTTATATTAATTAATTTTGCCTTTTCATAATATATATATATATATATGAAGCGCTAGAAGTAGTTATTTGACGATTTATTGAATTTGAACGAATTTTTTCATGGACATGAAAATTGATTCAATTGGCTTTTGAAAGGAGGAACTTCTAGAAAATTCATTGAATGGAGACACAATTTAGAATAAACCAACACTCCTTTATTGATAGGATGAGGGATATTTAAACGCAATTACAATAAATAAATAATGGAAAACGATAAAAAACATAATAAGTTAACAAAGAAAGAAAATAAAATAGAATAAAATAAAAGAGAAAAAAATATAATCAGAGTAGAAAATCAAATAATAAGTAATAATGGTATAATATAATACTCGCTTAAGTTGAAGCATAGATGTCAGTTATGTTCACCTTGGACTTGTAGTCATCGAACAAAGGGTGAGGCGGATTCTTGGTGAGGATGTTTGCTAGTTGACTACTGGAGGACACTTATAGAATTCAAATCTCCTCGGACTCAAACTTTTTCTTAATGAAGTGTCTGTCGATCTCCGCATGTTTGGTACGTTCATGCTGGACTGGATTGTGAGCAATACTAATCGCGACTTTATTATCACAAAGCATTAGGATGAAGGTTGACATACAGAGTTCACGGAGCATGATGCATAACCAGAGAACTTCATATACTCCTAAGGACATAGATTAAAATTCAGCTTCAGTACTGCTTCAGAAAATCATAAACTATTTCTTGTTTTTCCACGTGACAAGATTGTCTCGTACGAATGAGCAATACCCCGAGGTGGAGCGTAGATCATGAACTGATCCGACCCAGCCATCATCTGTATACATCGTAATAGACCGAAATATGTGACGGGAGAAAAACAACTTTCAGCCTGGTGTACCTTCTATGCAGTGGAGGATCCGGTGGAAGGCTTGGATGTGGTGCTCGTAGGGATCATGTATGAATTGACTCACTATTCTAATTGTGTGACATATGTCGGGGCGAATAAGACGAGTTAGGTGAGTTTTCCCACAAGACACCGGTAATGAGTCTTGTTGACGGGTACAACATTGAGAATGTCAGATAATTTTTCATTAAGACCCATAGGAACAACAATTTTGCAAAGAAAAAGTTTGTTCTGTGTCAAGAGATCAATCACAAATTTGCTTCGAGACAGACAAATTTCCCGAGATGACCGAGCCACTTCCATGCTTAAGAAGTGCTGCAGAGATCCCATGTCCTTCGTCTCGAAGGATGAAACAAGTATGTCTTTCAAGGACTCCAATTCTAAAAGATCATTACTTGTAAGAATAATATCGTCAACATAGACGAGAAGAATTACTACCTGACCATTGGAGGAATGTCAGAAGAAGAGAGTCTGATCTGATTGAGCCTGAGTAAAATTATGACCCACGACAACCTTTGCGAACTTGCCGAATCAGACTCTTGGGGACTATTTTAGCCCATAGAGGGATTTTCCTAGCCCGCACACTTGTCCTCTGGAGGTAGTAGACTCAAAACTTGGAGGGATGGGACATGTACACCTTTTCTGTCAGCTCTCCATTCAAGAATGCATTCTTGACATCAAGTTAGAATAAAGATCAATTCAAATTCACCGCAAGTGACAATACCGAATAATGTTCATCTTAGCCACTGAAGCAAATTTCTCCTCATAGTCAACTCTATAGGTCTGAGAGTATCTTTTGGTGACCAATTTTGTCTTGTTGTGTTCAAAGGACCCGTCAGAGTCGAACTTAATGCTGAAATTTCATCGACACCCAACAACTTTCTTACCTCGATGAAGATCCACGAAGTCCCACGTATGATTCAGGCTCTGTTTGGTTCGGTTTTTTTAGTGCGGTGCGGCACAACGCTGCGAAATTCCCCGAAATTCTGCTGTTTGGTTCGGCTTCGCCCCTGCCGCTTTGCGCATTATGCCTCGAAAGCGGGCAAAGGGGGTATATGCGCGGCCCAGCTTCGTTGCCGCGGCTTTTACCCCTGTGCCCTTGGTATGAGCCCTAATAGTGCAGTTGGATTTTCACGCGAGCTTCATCCCTTCTCCTCCTCTTCTCCGGTCGGTGACAGTTTCTCCCGATCTCGTGATCTCGTCAAAGAGAGGGTAATTTCTCCTCTACCCTGTTATCTGTTGGCGGTTTTTGTTTTTTTTGTTGTGATCTTTTTGGGTCTGTTAGATCTACTGGCATACCTTTTGTTTATTGTATAGCTTAATTTTTTTTGGCAAACCTTGAATGTCTTCAATAGTCACACATATGTTTCTCTGCCTTGAAGAGCAGATGAACAACAAACGAATCATTTTTGAAGCTAAAAAAAATTTAAGATTTTTGCAGAGTTAAACATTGGCCTTGTCTTTTCATATAAATACATAATAATTTTTAAATAGTTTTAGCAAACAGGGGCAGCTTGGCCATTTCTCCAGAAAAAAGTTGCCTCACACTGTTTTTACACAGCTGCACCAAACAGGCAGCCAGCTTCCTCGCAGCTGCTTTCCGGGGCAGCACAGCTGCAGCTGCGCCAAACAGACCTTCAGTTGAAGGGCATTCATCTCCTCCATTAATGTCGCTTTTCAAGCCAGCAAGAGCAACCTCAATAGTGGTAGGGATCTGATGGCCCGTTAGGGTAGTAGCGAATGCTCTGTAGGTCGGCGATAAACTGTGGGAATAAACATATTTTGCCATAGAATAGAGAGAGCAAATCTGATTGTGTACCTTACCCACAGAACTCACATCCTCATTCGGAGGAGAGGATGTTGTCCGAAGTGGAGATAGTCATGTAAGGAGGTAGCGGGATCCAGAGTAGGAGTATTGGGACGAGTGCGTTGAGTGTAGACATAGACAATGGGAGGAGGAGATGGTGCATTGAACGAGACAGGTGACTCCTCAATGGCAGGAACAATGGGAGGACTATCCATAGGAGTAGGGTAAGGGATAGTGTCGGGGAACTTAAACTCCCTTTCGCTAGAGGCCGAGCTAGAATAATAAGTAACACTTTCCAGGAATGAGACATCAACACTCACCTAGATTTTGTTTGTGGTCGGATCAAGATATCGATTCCCATTTGGAGTTGTGGAGTATCCAATGAAGATATATTCTATGGATTTGGGATCGAGCTTACTTCGAGTAGGGGCAGTGTTCCGAACAAAGACAGTGCACCCAAAAACCTTGGGATCTAATGTGGAGAAGTCCCGATTGATAGGGAAGCATGACGTCAGGACGACTAATGGAGGTCAAAACTTATGAATATTAGAGGGGACTCTATTTATGAGATATGTGACAGTTAAAATGACATCATTCTAAAAACATTTTGAGACATGAGATTGAAAAATAATAAATCTAGCAACTTCAAGGAGGTGATAATTTTTTCTCTCAGCTACCCTATTTTGTTGAGGAGTGTTTGTACGAGAACTATGATGGAAGATGCCTTTACTAATTATAAAGTCACTCAAAACCGAGTTGAAAATATCACTACCAATGTCGGTCGAAGGACCTGAATAGGCGTTTTGAATTGAGTTATGACAAAAGCGTAGAGGTTTTGGAAGGTTACAACGACTTTCAGCTTTGAAAAGTCCCGTTATGTTGTTACATTGTCGTTTAAGCTAATTTCTCTTCTTATGGTTGTGTTTTCAGGATCGTCGTTCGGGGATGATGATTATTGAATAGAGACACCTCTTGAACCTCAGATGCGACAAAGTGCTACATGGTAGCTTGAACCTCGGATGGGAAAAAGTGCTACATGGTGGGATCCACCTCTTGAATATGTATGAGCCTCCTCTAGAATCCTATCTGCCTGGTGGATGATTCTGGGTATAAAGCACTAACAAGGAAATCAACTACTTAAGTGGGTGAGATTGTAAAATTCCTGAAGTAGATTGAAGCCAAACTCTTAATCCTCGAGGTACCTTTTGGTGTAACGGTTGAATTTCAACAGAAACTTCAAAGTTAAGTGTGCTTGTGCTGGAGCACTCCTTGGACGGGTAACCTCCTTAGAAGTTACCCCAACGGGACAAAAACATGAAGTCATTTGACCAAAGCGAACTATACCTTGATGTGTGAAAGTTTGGACCGTCACACTATTAATGATAAAAATTGTTTTATCACATTTGACAAATTGTCATTTATTAACAATACTTAAATATAAGTATTCATTAATCATAATTGTTAAATATTTTGCATGCGTATTGAGTGTCTCTTAGGTGGTTCCTCCCTCATGTAATTGCCTTTATGGCATGCTGAGCTATGTTTGGACTATTTCCATCTGATGTTGGAATCTAATTTAATCTCAAAATACTTTTGATACAATTTTGAATGTGCTGTGCTAGACATCTCGTGTTCGACATGGCATGGAATGTATTTGGAAGTGGTGCTTCCTAGTTTTCCATTCGCATGAAGCTTATTTCTTTATGAATATGAATAGGAGAGATGGTCTTGGCCTCGCCTAGTTTTCCATTCACATAAGGCTTTTTTCATTATGGATATGAAAAGGAGAGTTGCAGGTGTTGGCCTCGAGAAAGGGGAGGAGGGAAATAACAATGAACAGAGAGAGAGAGAGAGAGAGAGAGAGAGAGAGAGCTCATTCAAATGTTCCCAATAGTAATGCACTGACCTCAGAAGAACTAAAACAATGTTGTACGGTTTGTAACAAAAGGTTTAAAAGGCAGCCAAAGTGACGGAAATAATGTGCAACATATTCCAAAAATACAAAATAAGCTGTGAAACTAAATAATTTGTAGAAGAAAATTTCTCAATGTTCTTGATAAACTACACAAAAAAAAAGGGCTAACACGACACATCTTCAGCACAGTTCTTGCTTTTCTGATCTGCTTCGTACTTTTCAAGGGATCCCATGAAGCAATGGTTCTCTGCAACCATTCTGAATTCTGGCAGTTCTTTGGTATTCCTTCGTCAGGCAGAACACCATCACGGGAAACTGAACTCCCATGAGAATTCTTGCCTAAAGCAAGATGGATGTAAGCAGCTCACACGGCAATTGGCATCAGCCTTAGCCTCAGCTGCGCCTTCAAGACAATAGAAACAATCACCAGCAGTTCTTCCTCAAAAGTTTTCACTCTTTCCCCGGGACAGCAACCTTCTTCCAGGTTCTTAAACCGAACCAGTAAACAGCCAGAGGAAAGGAGAATAGGATAGGTGAGAAATTTGCTAGGAGCGAAAATGAATTAGGTTGTCCTTAAAATAATGTTGAGAGTATATTTATAGCCATGCCCCAAAATAATTGTGTAAACTGAAATTTATACAAATAGGCTCCAATAGTCAGCAAGTAAAAACAGACTTTAGAAAAGACTAAGGGAATTAAAGGGCCAATAAAACAAAAGTAGTAGACTATTATGTCACCAGCTGGTCAGAGAATGGTTTGGTGACATAGTGGGAGCGGATGTTTTCGAGCTATTTGCCTGGTATGCATTGCGTCAGGATGCTTTAACAGTAGATATAAGGTTATAGTCATGATCATCAACGCTATCTTTCCATCATTGCTTCTAAGATTTTTTATTTATTGGCAACACCGTTTGAAGATTAATTATTTAGTATGTTGACAAACAGTGCCATTTTAAGCGTTTTTTAAAACATTCTCATTTAATTTGGGCATCTTTTATGATTTATTTATGTATCTGAAACTGGATGTATCTCAAAATTTGGCTATAGTGGGTAACTTTCCTGGACTCAGAGGGACGGATAATGGATTCAAAGGCTTTGATCAAAAGAATATTTTATGGTGGATTGGAGCACAAATTGCGGAAGGAGGTACCATTCTTTTTTCTGTACACTAGAAGCACTTGTTGTCTGGCTTTTGGTTTTTTATCTTATAGCTATATATGCATTAACAGGTTTGGAAGTTCTTATTGGGATATTATGAATATGAATCGACATATGCTGAGAGGGAATATCTTGAATTAGTGAGGAAAACAGATTATGAAACTATAAAATCTCAGTGGAAGGTGTGTCTTGTTTGTTGTCTATTTGTCTTTGTGACATTTTTAAGTATACTTTCAATTCCATCTGTCTTGTATTTGCTTGTAATTATGTGATTCATCCATCTTTATTTCGATTATTCTGTGTTTCTTTTTGGCTTTATGTTTACAGGACCTATTGTTATTATCATAAAGTTTGGTAAGCATCATTCCTGCCATAAAATGGCATGATTAACTTGCATACTAGTTAGTGGTAAAGTCCCCTAGTGTCTGTATTTAATTCTTACTAGTATTTACTTGAAGCTGATAAAATATTTCCTTAAATATAAGATGGACATAAAAATAATTGACGTGCGGAATTGGTAAAATCAATTATGTATTGTTAGCCTAAGCCACATTTGAACATTGTTCCAGTCATGTTCAAATTTTATTCTAGTCATATTTGAGCTTTATTCCAACGGTGCTCAAAACTCATTCTAATTTTGTTCGAACCATGTTATAGTTATGCTAGAATCTTGTTCGGATCATACTTGAACCTTATTTGAACCATACTCACCTTACTTTTAAGTTTGAACAAAGTTCAAACAAGATTCAAACGTGTTTGAGCATGCAACATGATGTCTAAGTTTGCTTTAGGTTTATGGTTTAGAGTGCGAACACTATTTTCAAATATTAATAACTAAAGTTATCTTCAATAACCTTGATTAGATGATGTTTGGAAAGTGATACTGGAGTTATCAATAATAATGAGAAAAACAAATAAAATTACTAAAGTCAAATAGGAAATTGCAACCAACATACGAAAATCTGACATTGCAACAACTGACTACATAAACTCAAGCTAGGGGGTAGATCTAGGGGTGGTGGCGGTGGCTGATAGGGGAGTGGAAGGGATAGAGGTGGTGGCAGCAACAAAGGAGTGTTGGTTGCAGCGAATGGGAGGTGAGAAACTGCAGGGGATAACAAACATGGTTGCTTTCCTAGATGGGAACATCAAGGAGTTGAGGAGGGTGGCGGTGGAACAAGAGGAAGACAGTGATCTCTGGCTCTCCTGGGTGGCAAAAACGTGGTGAGAGGATTAGAGCAGTAGGAACAGGGTTTGAAGTGGTGGTTTGGGCGGCAACAACGTATGAAGGAGAGGGGAAGGCGGTTGGAAGGTTGACGACTGCAAAGAAACAACAAGGACTTCGTCTGGGATGTCTGCAACAAGAAAAGGTGACGAAGACATCGAAGGGGAGGAAACAGGGTAAGGTTAGATGAAGATAATCACCATCTCAGGATCGAGATACAGTCCTAGCACCATTCGACTCTTGGATACAACCAATAGGAGGACAAATTAAGGTACTGATGGCTGTACTGAATCGAAATACGATGAAAAATTAAACTTAGAACATCTGAAATGCAAATGTATAGCCCAAGGATAATTAGGAGTAGGCCTCCTCTCACAAGGAAACATTAATCCCATTCAAAGTAGGGCTGACCGACCCTCAAGCTACGGTTTTGACCAGTCCCAGCCTGCCTTGTTGCCTCACATCCGATCTAGAACTAGGAGACGCCTTTGTCTGGTCCACCAATGTGAGACACTCGTGTAAGTCTTTCTAGGTTGGGGGAGCTTCGATCTCATCCATCTAAACTTATGTCTGATAATATGGAATCATATCAAGCAAGTTGAAGGTATCATTGATGTTGTATTCTCCCGTTAACTCAATTATGTAGACATCATTTCAAAGCACATCCTGATTGAATAAGTATTCATCATGCTATTGCCCAACCTGTGCTGGAGCTATATATAGTCATAGATATCCGTATCTTGTGTCTTTTCCATATATGTCAACTTTGCTACTGCTTGCTTTCATTTGTTCAATATGTCCGAATGTTATGCTATTTCTTCAACGTGTCGTTGTTTGAGCTTGATCCTCATTCTTCACTCGATACCGTAGCTTCCGATTCGTCCAAAGTAGTGATGCTCCCTGTTGTCGCACAAATCGTTCTGGTTGCTGCTGCTGGCATCCGTTTCGGACGTCCTCATTCGATTTCGTGGTGACTGTAGGTGGTTTTGTGTGAATGACCATGATTTTCTTCATCTTTTCTTCTAGGGCCATGAATCTCGTATCGAACAATCCCTCCATGACTAAGAAACATTCTTCTATTTCAGATTTTATTTGATTATTTTTCTAATTTTTTCTCCAGAGCATTTATTTTACTGGCCGCCATTACTTCTGAGACAACTTTGATGAAGGAGATGTAGAGGATTAGTGAGTATGACTTCGATTAGGTGCAATCATTGCAATCACACATGTATTTTGAGTTTCAGTCATGCTGGAGGTGTCCAACCCTTAGAAGGCCTCCCAATCCAATCATGGTTGTATTGCGAGATTTGTCCTTTCCCAGCAAGCGCACAACCGTATCACAACTGTTGGCATTCTGTGATTCTGATGTTGCTTCCCTGCGAATAACGACTGAAGAGCGTTGTTTCTCACCTAGCTTGCCGTGATCCCCTTGATTGTATTGTGGGATTTGGTCACAAAGAAGTTTGGTATGCCGTGATCTTGACGGAAGCTTCCTACCAGTTCTCGTCATGTTTGTATGTGAAGACGGAGCGGGGCAAAAGATGGAGTTTTGGGTCTTGGTACACTGCGATCCTTGCCGCCTTCCCAACGAGCTTGATTCGTGACTTTCGCATCTTTGGACTCTCACAATAAGCTTAACTTGTGACAATATGATATGCCATGACATGATCAAGGCCCCCTTTGTGATATTTCCTACAATTGCTCTCTGTTGAAACTATGGCTCTAGATCCGCCTGATCCTTTATCTTTGATTCCGATAACCAAATGATCTGAGATGATTTTGATAGAATAAGAATCGATTTGCACAAAAAAATTTAGAATAAATAAATATTTTATTGCAAGAGCTACAAACAACTTAACATGAATATATAAGATAAACACTTACAATTCCAGAGGCAGGCGATCTCTTCCAAGAAATCTATCCTAAACCATAACTTACGATTCAAACAAATTCCAGAGGCAGGCTCAAATTTTATTGAATACAGAGAGCAATTTTATTAATTTATTTCATTCATGTCCTACACTAAAAATTTTAGTCCTATTTATACTAAACATTAATAATGACAAAAAAATAAATTTCGTAAGGACTAATAAAAACAAAATTGCCCTTAGATGCAGGTCTAATATGGTGTTGCCAGATTCTTGATTTTGGCCAATTTAGCTATAATTGAGATTTTAATTGCTAAGAAAAGATTCATTTACTTGCTTTTCTTTTTGGTTCAAGTTTCTTATTAATTTCATTGAATTTATTCAAATCGCCACATTTTTGTTGTGGTTCGATTTCATGTATTTTTAGCATGCACTTAAACAAACTGAATTTTTTTGTATTTAAATAGTTTTTGGTCAGCTTGTCCTAATATCTTTTGTGTGATTTACACCCATGCTATCTTTTAGTTGCTTTAGTAACCTTGGACCTTAGCAGCATGCAGCAATTTCTCATTTATTATCGGCATTTTGAGACTAATAGAGCTTTGGTGAATACAGAGTATTTCAGAGGTACAAGCTAGAAGGTTTACAAAGTTTAGAGAACGAAGAGGCCTGATTGACAAGGATGTGGTATGAACCTATCTACTTTGTCCTGACGGGATGACTTACAGAATATTTTGTTAAATTATCTTGAAGATAATATGGAAATTTTGATGCCACATTTTTTTTTTTTTGACTTTTTTCAAGGTGAGAACTGACAGGTCTGTTCCTTATTTTGAAGGAGATGATAATCCAAATGTTAGAGTTCTACATGATATATTGTTGACATATTCATTTTATAACTTTGACCTTGGATATTGTCAGGTAATTTTTTGGAGTGTTTAAATTTCTTGCGAGTGAAGGGCTAATCATGCATATTTTTGCTTGCACGTTTTGCTCATGGCTATGCTGTAATCTCAACCTACCTCAATCACCAGGGTATGAGCGACCTTTTATCGCCTATACTATATGTTATGAGGGATGAATCTGAGGCTTTTTGGTCTTTTGTTGCACTAATGGATCGCTTGGGGCCTAACTTCAACCGTGATCAAAGTGGAATGCACTCCCAACTTTTTGCATTGTCTAAGGTTGTTAATACTTTTGGGTTTTTTATTCTAGAATTATATTTTAGAATGCTGTGAAGTTTGAGCTATGCAAGTAGAAATGTTTTGAGGTTTTTTTTTTAAATGAAAAATTATAATGCGTCATAGCATACAAAATTTTTATGTGGGCTACCCTAGTATTTTTCATAGAACTTCTGTACCTTTTTAATATAGTCCTTAGAATTATTAAGCCCGTTTATTTTAGTCCTAAATTTTTTTTGGTATTCGATATAGTCCCTTAACTCAGTAAATCAAATCAATTTGGTTCTATTCTCAACTTTGTTATTTCTTTAGATGAAAATCTATGGAGGGAAACTTTCCATGAGATCATATTGAAATTCTTAGGGGCAATTCTATTTGTTTTAGCTGATATTAATTAATGTGATGAATCCTAAAAAATTCAAAATGTCTTCTTGGAAAGCTTCTGTTAATCAAGTTTTGTCCAAAGAAGCAACACAATTTACAACAACAACAAACCCTTATCCCACTAAGTGGGGTCAGTTACATGAATCATTTTTCTCCATTGCGTCCTATTGAGTGTCATATTTTCATTTAGTTCTAATAAATTGTGATCATTTTTTATACAATATGCCCGAGTTTTTGTAGGTCTACTTATGCCTTTTTTAACATAAGTCGAATCTAAAACATCCACTTTCCTAATCGGTTCATCAGATGGTAAACGTTTAATGTGACCAAATCATCTAAGATGACTCTCTATTTTTGTCTGCTACTGGAGCTACACCACACTATCACGAATATATTCATTTCGTATTTTGTCTCTAAGTGTAAAGCCACTCATCCACCTAAGCGTTCTCGGCAACACTGTGGTTTAAAAATCTGAAACAAACACACCCTTAACTTATTCTTTTGGATCAAGTAAAAGCTTAATATGTCATAACTCTTTATTTTTAATGCCTTAGATGGATTCTTTCTTTTATCGGAACTGGTATATGTGATAAATATCATAAATTGCAATTCTAATTTTTCAATTCACTTACCATGTTCTAATTTTTTCTCTTCTTCAGCTTGTAGAGCTTCTGGATCATTCGCTGCATAATTACTTCAGGCAGGCAGATTGTCTAAATTATTTCTTTTGTTTTCGGTGGATTCTCATACAGTTCAAAAGGTAAAATCATGATTTTCGTTTTTGAAATTTTTGTGTAAATTATTTCTTGGTCATTTTGTGATTGAAAGAAATGACTCGTATGTCTGACATCCAATTTGTACATTAAGTTTTAAGTAGTTGTGCTTATCAAAAGGAAATAGGCTAGTTTTTCGTTTTGGCTTTAGAACAGCAGCAGTATGCATTAGTCTTAGAATCGAACAACAGCTACATGAGGGTTACCTGTATACAAACAAATTTTTAAGAGAAAAATAATTACTAAGAAGCCTTATATTTCTTAATGAACTCGAGAAAATTATTGAAGATCATCCGCATGTATAATGCCGTTATTGAGCTGCCATTTATGATGCTTCATCAAATTCCCCAGAAATCCATGCAAACAATAATTATTTAGAAAGATGTTCAGATAATATATTGTCATAAATATATTCAATGGACTTTTATTGTTTTGATAGAATCTTTATTAGACTTTCATTAAGAAAAACTTGAATATCAATGAATAAAGTTGAAAGGTTTCAGCTCCATCCTACAGTAACAAACACAACACAATTCTAAATAAACATATTAAATCAGCAAAATAACTATCACTAAAGAATATATTTCTATGACAAAAATTCAACAATAAATTTGGTAGGCTATGTTAAGAGCGAATTAACAACTTATGAATTTGCATGATTCGATAGATAACTATATTTATCAAAGAATAAATGAGAAGGCACAGCACATATAATGCCATTATAAACGATAAAATAGTTATGAATTAGGATGTAATGTTAATATATTATGTATCACCATAGCATCTGGTTCTAAATGAAAGACACTTTGGATCAACTAGAAAATGCATTTACTTGCTAATACATCAATGTTCAATGACATTGGGTGCAATCATTGTGGGGTTTATAAGGTAACCCTGCAGAGGATGAAGGTTTTCAGTTAGTGGGGTCCAATGCTCCTCAAGGGAGACTTCACTTTGAGTCCTTTGGCCTAACAACTAATCATATTAACAAGTTTTCACTATCAACATTTATATCCATCACATACAAACATATATATTTTATATATTTGTCCTTAGCAAATATTTTTACAAATGTTCTATAGACAATTATGATTATAGATTTCTTTCATATAAATAGAGGACGATTTACATGAACAAAATTTATTTTGCATTACTAAACTAATGCATTTGTTGAACAAGTTATTCCGTCATATAAATCATTTCAAGCATTTGAATTAGTGCATCAATTAATATAGTAACGCCATTTGCACATCTATGACATTTCATTATACAACAACACTGACAAAAACAACAATAAATCTTGATCAGACTAAGTGGGGTCGATATTTCAATATGATAATTGTCTACGAACATCTTAAGGGCCATTTGGTATTATTTCTATTTTTGTTTTTTTATTTTTTATCTTTTAATGTTTTGATTTAAATTAAATTGTGTTTGATTGAGGTAGTTATTTTTAAAACACATAATTTTTTTAATTATATTTTGATTATTTTTAAATATAATTTGATTTGTGGGCATGTGCAGCTTTTGACGAGCTATAGCACAACTAGTATGACGAGCAATTGAGTGCGAAATTGTATTCAAAGGCCATTGAAGTTTGTATGCTGAGCATAGAAGTTAGAAAATAATTTTATTTCTGGCTCACATACATACTTTGCACTTTGCTACATATATATAATACTATAAGAAACAAAATATGAATCCCCCCAAAATAAGAAAAATAAGAAAAATGAAATATCTAATAATGAAAATACAATTAGTAAAATATATTCCGAGAAAAGAAAATAATTTACTTCATAATCCGGATTACACTTTCCAATACTACTCTCAAGCGGGATTTTATATATTGTACATACCAAGCTTTTGAAGCCACATTCTCCTATATGTTCGTAGTGCATAAGCACAATATTCAAATTTTGCACTACTCCAAAAGACAACTTGTTTTTTGCTTCTCTACGTGACGAGATTGTCCCAGATGTATGAACAATATCCGGTGGTGATTTCCTATCAGTTACCTCCAAGGTCTTTGATTTCAAATTCTATTTTTAGTAATCTTTTTTGTCTAATAATCTTCTCTTAATTCTCATCTGTCAAAATAATATCATTTATATATAATATGAGAATGATAATTTTGCCTTTAGAATTGAATTTAACAAACAATGTACGATTAGTTTAACATTGATGATATCCATTTGTAATCATCATTTTCAGCAAATATGTCAACAAAATACAAGGAGATTTCTTCAATCCGTATAAGGAAATGAATATATCTGTGATAGGGTTGGTGTAGCTCTTGTGACGGATAAAGTTTGAGAAAGTCGTCTTAGATGGTTTGTTCACATTAAACATCGACCATCTAATGATCCGATTAGGAGAGTAGATGTTTTAGATTCGACTTGTGTTAAGAAAGGAAGAGGTAAACCTAGGAAGACTTGGGCTTATTGTATTAAAAATGATCTTAATTTACTAGAACTAAATGAAAATATGACACTAAATAGGACGCAATGGAGAAAAAAGATTCATGTCGCCGACCCCACGTAGTGAGATTAAGACTTTGTTGTTGTTGTATAAGGACTTCTTCAACTTGCAAACCATCCTTTTGTTTGACTTATTTTCCAAGCTTGGAGGTACTAGTCATGTTGATTTATTCATCAAGGTCGTCATTCAAGATGACATTTTTGACATTAAGTTGTTTTAAAGACCAATCTTGATTTAGTGCAAGATAGAGTAAAACTCGAACCGTATTAACTTTGGAAACATGTACAAATGTTTCCTGATAGCCAATCCTGTATGATTGAGTAAAACCTTTGGCAACTAGTTTGACTTTGAATATCTCTACACTTCCATCTTCCTTTGTATTTGACCATGAATATTCATTTGCAACCTACATAATTTTTTTCATGAGGTAACTCTGTAAGTGTCCATGCGTTATTCTTTTCTAGAGCCCAAATTTCTTCAACTGTCTGTTTCCATTTTGAAATCTTTAGAGCCTCCTGGAGAGAGTTGGAACTTGCACACTATCAAGGCTCATCACAAATGCTCTGTAAGATGGTAACAACTTCCAATAGGCTACATATCTTCGAGTGGATGAACAATGCTCCATTCGATACCGTTTCTGTGCGCAATTGGTTGATTAGAATCATCAACTATCAGTGCAAGAGAGTCATGAGTTGAGGAATCTATGCCATTATGATTATCGGGAGGACTTGGTTCTAATTCTTGACAGTCTTGAGTCTCCATAGTGTCCTCTACATGCTTAGTGGTCCTTTTGGCGTAGACACGAAATTTCTAATCATTGATGCCATGTTGAGGTGGATTTGAGACAATGAGACTGTTTCTGTGATAAAGTTTGGTTCTTCAAATGGAGCTGCTGGTTGAGGGGGAGTAAAGACTAGTGGAGTTGGTTGAGGGACAAAATTTGATTCAGTATAAGAAAAAAATGACGAGATTACCTTGGAAAAAATTCCATTTATGAGATTACCTCAAGTTCTCCTACTGAATTTTAAATTTGGGAAACTAAGATTGATTCTAAAAAAAGTCGACATCCATAGGGTTGTATGTTTTTCTATTAGTTGAAGAATAACATTTGTACCCTTTTTAATTGAATGAGTAATCGAGAAAAATGCATCTGAGAGACTTGGGATCAAATTTGATGCGGTGTTGTTGATAGATGTGAACAAATGCAAAACAACCTAAAACCTTCAATGGTAAGCTAGAAGAAAAAGAACAAATTTGTGGGCAGGATTCCATGAGAACATTCTGGAGAATTCGAATGTTCGAGAGTCGATTAGCCATCGTATTGATGAGGTATGCAACTGTGACATATGAGAATGGGTTCCCCCCAAAATTGTTTAGGCACATGATTAAACAACATAATAACATAAGCCACCTCAAGTAAATGTCTAATTTTTGTTTTTGCGATTTCATTTTGTTGAATATTCACACAAGAACTTCTATGGATAATACCATGTTTGTAAATATAAGGACTAAGGTTGGAATTAAAGTATCCTTTAGTATTATCAGTTTTAAGAATTTGAACTTTGCTTTGGAGTTTATTAAGAATCATGGAATGAAATGATTGAAATATGATATTTGTTTCGGATTTTTCTTTCATTAGGAATGTTTATGTTGTTTTTGTGTGGTCAACTGAATGATACAAACCATTGTGCCTTATTTATATTGTTTATTTTAGAGGGTCCCTAGATATCACTATGAATTACAGAAAAGGATGTGAAGCTTGTATTATAATTTAGAATATACAAGCCTGGTATATTTGCAACTTGACAAGTTTCACATTGATAAAGATTGAATTATTTAGTGATAAATAAATGTGAAAACATCGTTTCCATGTACGTAAAGTTTGGATAACCAATACAATAATGGAAACGTGACTTGACTTTCAACTGATTCTGATTTTGAACTGGACTCGGAATATAACTTAACAAATGATATTGTCTACCTATGGAGTTATTTTCTTTAAGCAAATATATACCACCATGCATATCTCAACACTGCCAATCATCTTCCCCGGATCCACTGCCTGAAAATCATAATAGTTGAAATAAAATTTAGCCACACATTTTAGCTCACTAGTAAGTTTGTTGATTGAGTATGTTACAATTTAATTTTTGAGCATAAAACACAAAGTAGAGGTGAAGATTTTTTATCAATTCGACTGATGTGATGAAAATGACCCTTCAGCTATTTGTGTTGAAGAATGATTGGTCTTGGGTTGTAATTTTTGAAGACGTTGATGTCTTCAGTCATATGATCTGAGACTCCGAAATCAAATATCCAAGATTTTAATTTATTATTTTGGACATTTAAAGCATGGGGATAAGAAACCTTGTGCTAGTAGTTTGATAGGTTGCTCAACAAAGGATTGTTATATTTGTTCAGAATTAGAACTATTACTAAACAGTTTTTGTAATGCCTCAATTTGCTCCCGGGTGAACGGGTTAGATTCTGAATTGTTGTTGGAAGATATGAAAGGGACTGAAGACGTAGGTTCGTATCTGGATGTGACTTACAAGAAAGAAAATTGTGGGACTATGCCATGTTTGACCATAATAATATTGTGAGGTTGGAATTGAGAAGACGCAGTGTTTAAATTAAAGTGAGAGGATCCTTAATTTGACTGCTCGACTAGACGAGCAAATATGAACTCGAGGGTGATGCGCAACTCTCGATATCCAAGACTTCGACAAAGGCTGAGAGATGATTGGGCCGGTTCTAAGCGACGACTTGTGAGAGGATGGTTAGTGCACAAATCAATCGCTGTATTGATTTGTTTGCTTTTAGCGAATGGAAGAGACAAACAGATCGGGGTTGAGATCAAATCATTAAGTTTAAGAGGACGGAATATACTCACCAATTCATGCATATGAGGCGATCCGTACGAATGGAGGAGACAGACTGCAACTAGGGCACACAAAGTTTGATCGAGAGAGCAATGGAGGATTTTCCTTCGCGTATTGGAGTTCCGACTTGTGTGTGCTAGTTTTCCTCTTTTGCGCGAGACTTGCGGGACTTGCAATTAGATGTTGTCCTTCCAATTGTGAAGTTGTCAAAGGCGGAGTTAAAAGCCTCGAATGGCTTCCAAATGTCGATGAAGGGGTCAAAGATGTTTCCTTCGTGTCATTGGCAAGATTGGTGGATGTTGGTTGCAAATGTCAGGACAAGACTACCGGATGAGTTGCAAGAGCGACGAGAAGGCGAAGAGGTCTCACAGTGCTGAATTGTGTGTCTACGAAGAGAGTGATTCACCGAGCGCAGCGCCTAGGTGAGAACACTGGGTGCAGGGCTTTTTGTAAGCTCATGCTGGAGAGGCAAAAGAGAAGGGTGTATCTGATACGATGTAGAATTATGAAAAGAATTTTATTTTTGGCTCACATACATACTTTACACTTTGCTACATTTACAATATTGAAAGAAATAAAATAGGAATCCATAAAAAAAAAAAGATAAACTGGAAAAAGGAACAATCTAATAAAGGAAAGACATTTAGTGAAATATGTTCAAAGAAAGGAAATAATTTTTTTTATAATGCGGATTGACATTTTCCAATAGTGACTGAATGAGCACACCATTGCAACAACTGCTTTAGCATGATGAGCTGGCGAGTCAAGCATAGGAGCATTGCAAACGAGTGCAGCTTGAATTGATTGTGAGAAGTGGATGAGAGGGAGAGGGGAAAGAGGGGATTTAGCTTATGTGTGGCTTTCATTTCAAGTTGGAAGATACAATTTTTTTTGTGTTACTGACTGTGGGAGTGATGTGGAGTATTGAAAAGATTGAGTTTTTGAAGTGGTAGAGATGGAGTGAGGTGGTATACGTTTGGGTGGAGAATTATTTGATAAAGAAGATAA
Organism: Phalaenopsis aphrodite; assembly: GCA_003013225.1. Lineage (NCBI taxonomy): Eukaryota > Viridiplantae > Streptophyta > Magnoliopsida > Asparagales > Orchidaceae > Phalaenopsis > Phalaenopsis aphrodite. Next base: position 3,050,943 of record NEWO01000026.1, read on the forward strand.
AGTATGTCGTAGCTGTGAGAAGAAATGGCGGTATTAGTGGAGCAGGTGGCTGCCGTTTAGCTTGATGAGTTTCAGGTTTTTGTAGATATGGAAATGTATGTTCGTCAAGTACCACATATCTCTATATTATGACCTTGTTTGTGACTGAGTTGAAGCATATGTAGCCCTTGTGCGGTAGGGATTACCCCACGAATTTGAATTGGATAGATCTTGGTGCAAATTTATGGAATGTTTGTGGTTTCCTCCATGGGTAGCAAGCGAACCCAAAGACCTTGAGATTGTTGTATGCTGGTGGGGAGTTATGAAGATGCTCATAAGGGGAGATTTGATGAGTGGTTCAAGTTGGCATTCTATTTATTAAGTGAATTGTGGTTAGGAGACTATCAATCCAGAATATGTATGGTAAATAAGCTTGATGTAATAGAGCACGAGTTGTCTCAATAAGATGCAGTTGCTTTCTTTCCATAGACCCATTTTGTTCGGGTGTGTATGGACATGAATATTGATGTAGAATGCCATTCTCATTAAGGAAGTGTTTTAAGGTGTGATTGTTGTACTTTCCTCCACCATCCGAGCGAAGAGTTTTTATTTTAGTCTCGAATTGATGATTGAGTAGAATAAATGTTTGAGTGGTATGTGTGGTCTCAGATTTATTACACATGGGGAAAACCCAACAAAATTTAGAAAAATGAGCTATGTAGTATTTATAACCTTGATAAGAGGTAATTGGGGAGGAACCCCATACATCACTTTGAATGAGTTCTAGTATTTTATATTTGTTTCCTATATTAAATACAAAAGGTTGTTTATGACTTTATTTAAGATTGCGAGTGCTATAGAAACTTGGGTTGGATGGGATGAGTAGTGAATGGCATTTGTAGATTGTATAAATGATGTTGGAATGAGGGTGTCCTAGGCGTCTGTATCACAGGTCAGCATGTCGTGCTTGGGTAAGATAGGTAGCAAGTGTTTGTGGTAGCGGAGTAGATGAGGGAATTGAGTATAGTCCATTAGAATTGAGACCCTTGAGGATCAGCTATTGATTTTGTGGATAAGAGATATTGAAATCCGAGGAATCAAAAGGAACAACGATATTTTTGTCTTTGATTAGTTTGTGAATGGATTAAAAATTGTGAGATTGCAAATGAGTATGTTGTATTTGAGATAATCTAAGCTTACGGGTGGGTCTTAGAAGAATACCATCTCCTTTGTGCTAGATGGGAACCACCTGCTCAGTGCCAACCATTACTTGTTCTTCTCCTTGTTATTATGTTGCCGTCTGAAGTTAGTTTAGATCTGATGTAAAATGTGTAGTCGCACTTGAGTCCAATATCCATTCCTTGGACGTAGCAGTGAGGGCTTGAGTTGGAACAATTGGAGCATATTTCAGGTTGGTCCTATGCCAACAGATAGATGCCCAGCGTCACATTTTATTGCAGATTTGACAGATTGTGTGTGATCAATTTGATTGTCATCTGCCCCTTGATACACCACTATAATCTCTTTTCTAATTTGATTAATTATTGTGTCCTTGCAGAAGCTGCTCTAGAAGCTGTAAGCGCCATTTGAGGTTCGTAGGAGGAACTGTTCTTGCCTTTTTTATTGATATGTTAATCTCCTCACTACATAGTAGGGAATAAAGATTATGAAGGGCCATAAGATGAAGTTTAATCCTAATGGCAGTCTTGAATGCACTGTATGATGGAGGTAATGCATTGAGGATGTACAGAATTACATCTTCTTGATCTAAGTGTGATCGAGCTGCTGTTATCCTATCCACCAAGGTTCAGATTTAAGTCAGGTGTCGTGTCATGATGTGATCCTTCATGGATATGTGATGTAATTCTTTTTTCCACTGAATCACTCTAGATCTATTTGTGGATTATAGTGTTCTCTCTAAGGTTGTCCAGATGTCTGTGGTTGTGTGGAGGTGTAAGATATGGGGAGGAACAATATTAGATTTGGTAGAGTACAGAGATGCTGTCAAGTTTTGGTCGATGAGATTCAACATAGTGTATTGAAGATTTACAGTGACTGCATTGATATTTTCACTGAATTTTGGAGGGCAAGAACTATTTCCATCCAAAAAACCGGCAAAATCATTTGCCATGAAGATTTTAAGTATTTGAGCATGCCAAACATGATAGTTATCTGGGGTTAATTGGTTTTGGGTAAATTGTTTGGCAGGGGAAATCAGAAATTTGTGAGGAGGTTTGCTTGTATTGGGTAATAGGTGGAAAGGTAGATTGGGATTCTGAGGTTACTGACTCATCCATTGACAGGAGATAAATCAGATTTGGTAGAAGAAGATCATACCAGCTCAGGGTGAGAGAGCTTTTACTAGAGCAAACTCTGATACCGGAAAGACTGAGGGAGAAGTCTCAGATGAAAATCATTTCATCCCCTGTAAAGCTACATTGCCAAGGTATATATAATTATGATAGAGTATTCTAGAGATGCAGCAAGGTACAGTCCTATTCTCAGAGTTGGTTACCCTGCTGTTATGTATTAGTGGAGACCAAGGTTGTGCAGCTGCTAGTCAAGGTAGGACTGCTGCTAGCCAAGGTAGTACTGCTGCTGCTAATATGTTGGATATGAGAAGCGAGAGAAGTGAAGATAATAAAAGGGAGAATATTTTCAACGAAGAAAACACAAACTATCTTTCAAATATAGTCTTCCTAAAGACAGCTCTTTGTAATCTGTTTATTTTTCATCAATCAAATTGTTGAGCACAGTTGTTAAAAATTGATTGTTGAATACAAACAAAAAGGTCATGCAATGCCGTGCCGTGAGATGCAGGAAATTCTAAAAGAATTAGAAGCGTTTAGAGATTTGGGAAAAAAACTTAAAGCATTAGAGGGAAACAAAATGATCCAAATAGCAGAGAGGGGGAGAATAAGAGAGGTGAACAATTCAAACGCATTCATTCAAATCTAATGTTTCATTTGAAGCTCATGAATTCTTGTGTCACCAAATAAAATGAAAATAACGTTAAGTGCCTATTTTAGTGAATAAACATCAAAGAATTGTGTATTAGAATGCATTAAAAAAAAGAAACTTCTGATTTACATTTTAATTCATTGGCTTATATCCAAAGAATTGGGGGATGTTTGGTTGAACTTAGGATTTAAGTTAAGTAAGATTTACTAAATCCTATAAATTTGGATTTATTAATCCGGTGATGTTAAATCCAAAATTATGTTTGGTATTATTTAAGTTAGATCCATTTAAATCTTCAAGAAATGTTTGGCATTTCATGTCAAGATTTAACACAGAGGGAGAGAAGACGTAAGAAAAGAAGTAATTGCTTTTGAAAACTTCTTTTATTCATTAATCACTTGGGCTTATATAAGGCCTTACAACATTTTACAAATAACTCCCTAGACTTCTTTTGTACTTTTTTAATTACAATTTGGACTCTAAATTAGATACGAGTCTCAACACTTCCCTTCAAGATGGGCAAAAGATATCCACTAAGCCCATCTTGTCACATAACAAATTTAATGAGCTAAGTCCTTTTGTGAGACAATCAACCACTTGTTCTCCAATGGCTACATGATGTAGCTCCAGTAGTCTGTTATTCAACTTTTCCTTGATGAAGATCCTATCAATCTCCACATGGTTGGTTCTATCGTGTTGCATCGGGTTGTTGGCAATGTTGATTGCTGACTTGTTGTCGCACCACAACTTCATTTGAGCTCCATGATCCACCTTTAGCTATACCAATAAGTTTCTTAGTCACATCATCTCGGCAACTTCTAAGGACATGGCCCTATATTTTGCCTCTATTGTAGACCTCACCACTACCGACTGTTTCTTACTCTTCGAAGAGACCAAGTTGCCTCTCTATAAACATACAATATCCAGATGTGGACCTCTAGTCATCAACACAACTTGTCCTGTCAAGAGTCACAATAGCTGTCTATGTCTACATGTTTATTCTCCCTGAAGTTCAACCTCTTCCCCGACACTTTTTAGGTACCTCAGAATCTGTACACAACATCCATGTGGCATTTCCTCAGATCATGCTTGCAACGACTCAGCACGCTTACTGCAAATGATATGTTGAGACGAGTGTGACTCAGATAGATTAGACGACTTACCAACCTCTGGTACCTCTCTCGATCAATCGGCTCATCTGCCTCTACACTCAACTTTCCCTTCTGATCAATTGGTGAAATTGCAGACTTGCATCCCAATATGTATGTCTATGTGAGCAAGTCTAGCATATACTTCCTCTGAGATAGGACAATCCCCTATGCTCCACGAACTATCTCAATCCCAAGGAATTATCTAAGTTGTTCCAGGTTCTTTATCTCAAACTCTTTGCTCAGTCTTGTCTTTAGCAACACAATCTCTCCCTTATCATCACCAGTAACTATTATATCATTCACATATACGACAAGTATAGTGGTGTGATCACCATTTCGTCGAATGAATATTGTGTTGTCGACATTGATTTGATGATAGCCCTGCCTACAATTGCTCTTATGAACTATTCAAACCAAGCTGGAGGAGGCTGTTTCAAACCGTACAGTGATTTCCTCAGTTTAGCCGGAGATATCTCCATGTACACCTCCAACAGATCCCCATGAAGAAATACATTCTTCACATCCGGTTCGTGTAATCTCCATCCACCATTCACCGCCAGAGAGATGAGTCCCGACTGTGCTCATCGTGCAAATGTCTTATCATAATCGATGTCATACATCTGACTATACCTTTTAACCACCAACCTTGTTTTTATGGTGATCAATTTTTTTCTTCTGAGGTCAGCTTCACTGTGAAGACCCATTTGCACATCATTGCTTTTTTTCCTGTTGTTAGCAACGCGAGCTCCCACGTCTCATTCTTCTTGAGAGCACCAAGTTCCTCAAATGTGACAACCTTCCAATTTGGATCCTCCTTAGCTACCTGTCAATACTTGGTATAGAGACAATATTCAAAGATGCAATGAATGCTCATTATACATGTGATATTTTAGAGTATGAGACAAATTGAGCAATGTCATGTGAGAAACTAAAACAATTAGGAGAATGACCCGCATTGTTGCGAGAGGTTCTCCTTAAACTCATGGGAGTGAGAAAAGGGAGAAGAATCATATCATCCGTGTAATTTGATTTTGAGGTGGATGATGTAGGTGTATCAGGAGTCGGGGCAGACCGGGACAAGGGATTTGATGACACGAGTGGCATGGCGGACACTCTTCCCTCATTCTGCCTTCTTCTTGTACACATTCTCAACTCCCATTGAGCTTGATCCCACCTCCTTCAAGCTCATTTTCCGTATTGTTCAACTCTTCCTCAACTTCATTTTTCTCATTGTCTGGCCCTTCCTTAACAGATCCTTCCCGCACAATGGGACAAGACATCTTTCCCACATGCATCAATCTCTCACCATCACTTATCTCCCTCTCTCTTCTCGTACGTCTAGTATTTGTTAAGTCAACAAAGGGTGAGATCACCTTCAAGGAATAGTACAGTTGTAATTCTCTAAACGTCACATTCATGCTCACAATCTCCTCTCTATTGATCTCCAATAAATATTTTCAGAGTAGCAGAATAACCCATTAAAACACACTTCACAGCTCTGGGATCCAACTTCCCTATCCTTCACAAAACATACACAACCAAATACCTTCAATGGAAGAATCAATCATTATCTTCTTTCAACAACTCACAAGGAGATTGCCACTCCCAACACTCTTGAGGGAATTCTGTTGATCAATTGAGCGGCTGTTAAAATTGCTTGCCCTCATAGGTGCTTTGGGACATTCATCGAGATCATGTTTTGGGCTACCTCTAAAAGGTGTCTATTTTTCCTCTCTACTATATTTTTTTGTTGGTGTGTATGGACATGTGGTTTGATGTTGTATCTCGTGGGCGGACAAATACTCCTCAAAGGTCTCATTGGTATAGTCCGTTCTATTATCAGACCTCAATACATTCACTACTGCACTGTATTGAGTCTGAATCGCTCTGTGAAAGTCTTTAAATCAAGCAAACACATTACATTTGTTCCTCATCAGATATGGCCATGTAATACTAGAAATCTTATCAATGAACGCCACAAAATATCTATATACCATTCTTCGAAGTTAGAGAACAAGGTCCCCATACACCTAAATGCACCAAATCAAAGACACAAGTACTCCACTTGCCAGAACTCACATAGGAGCTTCTAGTATGCTTACCAAACTCACAAGCAAAAACTCACATACGAGCTCCTGGTATGCTTACCAAACTCAAGCATCACACACAAGTTTTTATTTATCTGCCTTTTCATATAGAAACGGATACAAAAGACTCAATAGACTAAAAGAAGTGTCTCATGTGCCTGTATATAACATCACATCCTCTGCACTTCTGCCAGATCCTCCTACTCTAGCGCTCTCTATCATGAATGTCAAAGTTGAGTCCATCCCCTCTCTATCCAAATACCAGAGTCTGTTGTGCCACGTGCTACTCTCAATTCTCAGGCCGGTCCCCTTCTCTTGAAAGATCACCTTAGGAATATTAAATAAAATAACACATTTTAGCTGAATAATATTGACACTAATGGATAAAAGATTCACTAGAATGGAAGGAGCATGCAAAACATTAGACAAAATCAGAATCGGTACTCCTCATTGTACTCTTATCAACCACTATGTTGTGTTGTACCATCAACAAACTGAATGCTCTCTGAAACTCTTAGAAGAGTATAGGAAGAAAACTCCCTAGCGTTATGAGTCACATGTCAAGATGCACTGAAATCTACTAACCATTCTGGTGTTTTTATGGTGGATATAGAGACAAGAGAATGTATATCACGAGTTTCTTTGGCTGAGTGAGCATAAGTAGTAATGTTACCCTTGAATGACGATAAGGTGGATGCATCCTCAATCATATCACCTGTTGCCCTCTACTTCCTCTTCAACCTCAAGAAGCTTGTGATCCTTTTAGGTAATACCACCCCTGTTTCTCCCTCGTTCTCCCTCGTTCTCCCTCGTTCTCTTTAACCATCAAATTTGCTCGGTTACCCCATTTTCCACCTCTTTGGCCTCCACGGCTACGATCATGACCTCTCTACTGTTCACTTCCACATGTCTCTCTCCTTAGGTGGCTTTGGACAAACCCTGCTCAGGTGTCCCACTTCTCCGTTGTTGTAACACCTCTGGGTCTCTCTCTGAGAATCTATCATACCTGAGCTCGAGGCAGCAAAAGCTGCTCGCATTCTTGGAGCTCCACTCAGTTGAGGCGGAACACGTGCTGAGGTAGTGGCTCCCGTTGAGGCAATAACTTTCTGTATGAGCCTGACAAAGACCTTTAGAACTTCGGGATCCATCTTTCCCGGAGGTTCCAATCCTTTACCTCCTGCACTATCTTCGTCTCCTGACATCCTCAATCACAAGGATTCAAGTCTAGATAACACACGACTTCCCTTCTTGACATGATATCGATCTATCCATCGTCAAGATCAAACTCAATTCAACTCTTTGCTTTCTATGCCCGATTCAAAGCTCTCCCCAGTTTCCATTCTATGCGAAGTCCCTTGTTCTATCCCTCGCGCGACACAGAAATGCCAAAACTTTCTCCTGTTTCACGATTGTGACCCTGCTCTCCTTGTTCCTATGCACGCAACAGTCTGCAATTCCCCTCTACTTCGCAACAAAGGAAAGCATCTGTGTGTACGAAGACCTGTGAAGCTTCCATTTGTCGCAATTAAGGCTCTCTAGAGAGCAATGACGGGATTGCCAATTTCCTGTCTTCCGAAGTCGCAAGCTGCGGGAGCTTCTTCTGCGGTGCACAAAATGAACAAAGAGCTTTGTAACTCACCTCTTCTACTCATGCGCTCGGGAAGAGTAGTGACGAGACTGTTGCACGGGATCTTCGGAAGAAGCTGCTCCGCCTCCTTGTTCACCCTGGTAAGCCGTAACCCACGAAGCACGGGATTGAAACTAGCTAGGGAACTGCGACGGGATCACGACGCAAAATGGTTGCGAAGCTCCCATCTTCCTTGGCATTCGCTCTCCCTGCTCGAGCAATGACGGAATCACAACTAGGGAAGCAGCAGCGGGATAACAGCGTAGAAGGACCACGAGGTTCTCATTTTCTCATCGCCCGCACCCTGCTCTGGCCTCCTCCTTCGGGTCTCTATTTGCAGATCAACAAGCTCAAACGGCTAGGTTTAGCTCTGATACCAAAAAGGAAGTAATTGCTTTTGAAAATTTTGTTCTATTCATTAATCTCTTTGACTTATACAGGGCCTTACAACATTTTGCAGATAACTCTCTAGACATCTTTTATATTTTTTATTTAGACTCTAAACTAGATACAAATCTCAACAGTAAGCGATTCCCTTGAGTCATCCTCTGAATCTGATTTAATAAATCTAGGATTTACATTATGTTGTACGAAATTTTCGGATTCAGCAGAGTCGAGGATCTAGCGATCCTAAAATTACGTCTGCGGATTTACGTGAAGCCCATACGGCTGTCCATCTAAAAATAGTGTGCCAAACACCAAGTGCTAAAAAAAAAAAGTTTCATTTTTCATTTTTTTTTGTGGCTGCAGAGAATTTGAGTACGAGAAGGTAATGCGGTTATGGGAGGTATTATGGACACATTATCCTTCAGAGCACCTCCATCTTTACTTATGTGTCGCCATTCTTAAGAGTCACAAGAAGAAGATAATGGAGGAGCAGATGGACTTTGACACCCTCCTAAAATTTATCAATGAACTCAGTAATCAGAT